>CAIGRH010221314.1:0-14191 GCA_903798295.1 Fraxinus nigra | reverse complement strand
TTTCACTATGGCAGGTTAAGATGCATGCAGTTCTCGCACAGTTGGATTTGAATGATGCGTTGTTGGGAATTGACAAGATGTCAGCAACTTTGACCACGGAAGATAAATTACAGAAGGATAAGAATGCAGTTTCTCACATTCATCTATCAAATACCATTCTTCAAGACATTTTTAAGGAGAATTCAACAGCTGCTTTATGGTTGAAGTTGGAGCAATTGTGCATGACTGAAAGTCTGACAAGCAAGTTGAACCTCAATTAGCGTTTATACTCTCATCGAATGGCTGAATGAGGATAATTGGAAGATCACCTAGTTGTCTTTAAAGAGATCTTCGTTGATTTGGAAACTTTGGAAATGGAATATGATGGACAAGATTTGGCTTTGATCCTATTGTGTTTGTTGTCCGCTTCGTTTTCTTCATTTAGAGACATGATCTTGTATAGTTGTGATACTCTCACCATAAAGGAGGCATATGGTGCTTTGTATTCAAAAGAGAAGATGAAGCATCTGATTTCTGAGGCTGGAGATCGAGCTGACCTTATTGCTCATGGTGGTTCTGGAATGGGCAGATCGAAGTCGAAGTTTAGTAATCAGATTTGTAACTACTACAAGAAGAAAGGGCACTTGGAGAAGAATTGTTACAAATTGTAGAATAAAGAAAGGATGGCTGCAAGTAGATATTTAGATACTTCAGGCGAAGCAGACCTCGCGGAGAACGTTGTAAGTGATGGAAATCTCTTAGCTATTTCTGACATTAAGTCTAAACCGGAAGATGATTAAATTCTTGATTCAGCACATGTGTTTTATATGTGCCCTAATAAGGACCTGTTTCCTATATATGTAACTGTTTTCAAAGGTGTCTTGATTATGGAAAATAATGCATCTTGTCGGGTTGCNGGGGGCACATTAAGAAGGATTGCTACAAATTGCAGAATAAAGAAATGTTGGCTGTAAGTTGATATGGGAAGCAATCAGAGACTTCATGTGAAGCAGAACTCACAGAGAACATTGTAAGTATGAGAGATCTATTGACTATTTTTGACATCGAGTCTAAACCAGAGAATGATTTGATTCTGAATTCAGAGTGTGTGTTTCATATGTGTCCTAATAAGGACTTGTTTACTGCATATGAAACCGTTTCCAAATGTGTCGTGATTTGGAAAAAATCTACATTGTCCGTTTGCTGGAATTTGTACGGTTAGATTGAAGCTAATGGTTGGGACAATTAGAATATTTGGTCAGGTTCGACTTATTCCAGATTTGAAGAAGAATCTCATCTCGTTGTCTATCATTGATTAAAAAGTTATGAGTTCTCTGGTGGAAGTAGAGTTTTGAAGGTTTCTAAGGGTGCCCAGATTGTATTGGAGGGACGAAAAAAGTCTCGGTTATACATCTTGTAGGGACGTACATAATCTAGAAGAGTCAATCATCATAGGTTCGGTACCGTGGTGGACATTCAGTTTGGTATGATACCTTTAGTAGCTTATAAATGGTTAGATTTGCAGAATACAACTCAGTGGAGTTTCGAAGATATGGGTAATGCTGTTTTTCCATCAACACCTGCGGTGCCATTGTATTCAGTTGCTAGAGACGGACCCAGTGGAACAAGGTGTGTAAATGCTAATTTTGTTGAGCGTGCTTTAAGTGGAGTAGAAGGTGTACAATCTAGCAAGGGGCCTCCTGTAAAAGCATTTAGTATTAATTCTGCTTTGGGGTATGTTACAGCTTATTGTGGTTAATTTAAAATCATTATAATTTTTTGGGAATCTATCGTAATCCTGCAGAGTAGTGCTTGGATTCATTGGAAGATGTGGAGTATTTTGTGTTTGGTTGAAGAAATTAGTTTTAGTTATTGTTGAAGAAGCCAATTCGTTTTTTGGTGGAATTCGTGTCAAGGTGAAGATTGCTGGAATTTGGGTGTGACTCGAATTATTTGTTGAAATAATTGAAGAATTCTAATTGAAGTGCACGTCAAGAAAAATTCAGTTTGGAATACTATTGGAGTCATATGTCAAGTTGAAGTTCTATTTTGGATACACATTGGAAGTTGGAATTTGTAAAGGACTTGAAGATGTTGAAATCATGGATCGGGAAGAAAAGTCGCCGCATATTTGCTAGCCTGGCGCTAGCTGGACGCTCGAGCGAGGCTGACGGAAAATAACCCGAGACGTGTCGCCTGCCTCGTCGCTCGAGCGACGGGCTTGTCGCCCGACTGTTGCTTGAGTGACAGTGTTGTCCGGTCCAAGCCTGTTTTGCATTTTAACACATTTTTGGTATTCTATTTCAATTACAACTCATCTATTTTAGTTTGGACATCGCCCTACATAGTTGCTTATATATACTTGGCTATTCTCTACAATTTGTAAGAAGAAAGTGTGAGATATATGATCACTAGCTTTTAAGATCATTGTAATTTTTTCTCATATCCATTATTCTTGAGGCAATAAAATCTCCTAATTCCTCTATCATATTTTTGTCTTCTTGTCTTCTTTTATTTTTTATCAAATAATATATATTATTTTGCCTTATAACTTCAACATCTCAATCCGGTGATTGGTGACACAACAAGTGGTATCAATCCTAACATATGTATTGAACATTTATGGGACGAGAACAATACAAGTGGTATCAATCCTAACATTTGTATTGAACATTTATGGGACGAGAACAAGAGAAACTGAAAAGGAAATTATCGCTAGGTTTAGATTTTTTATGCCACTGTAAGACACGATGAATTTTTAGCATACTTATGTTTGAAAATCTCTATTTAAGCTTCATGATGTTGAAGTCGTCGTAAAATCCCCACCAATTGCTCGTGTTCAGAAGCGAACTCCAATTCTTGTGCTTGTCATATGCTCAACTCGTGATCTTGCAAGTCAAGCTACTGCAGAGGCCAACAACCTTTTGAAGTATCACCCTTCTATTGGTGTTCAAGTTGTTATGGGAGGCACAAGACTTACTCTGGAACAAAAATGAATTCAAGCAAACCCATGCCAGGTATCATTCCTTGAAGTTTCTTACTGCTGGTAAACTATACACATATCATGGTTCTGAATCTTATAATATATAGAGTACATAATGGGATTCTCAGTGTGACAAGGTCTCTAATATAAAAAACCAGATCAAAAGATCTCATTAAAGTTTTAGTTTCGATACCCCATGATTTGATTCCAATCTTTGTTTTCTATCTGTTCTTAGGGCTGTTTGGCACACCAGTTGTGAGTAGAGCTTTTCTATCTATTCTTAAACTTTTATATTTATTTAACGGTTAGAAGTTAGATTTATTATTTTTTTTGGTAATATATTTATATGTATTTTGTTGATTCTACAACTTCATTAAATGTAAATTACAATTTCTTGTAAAAGCTCAATTACAACTTTTTAGAGAAGCTCAAGATTTGGGCTTGTAGTTTTTTTTGGGTCAAAAAGTGCTTTTTGATTTTAGCCAAACAACCAATATTTGAAACTAAAGCACTTTTGACCTCCCTTCTTCCTGGCATGGTATGCGGTAGATTCAGAATACTGCATGCCTTCACCTATAATGCTCAATACTGAAACTTAGTTGGCAATATCTTGATTTTCTTATTAAATACTAAATGTTTTTACATTTAAAAAATTCAGATTCTTGTGGCTACACCTGGGAGGCTAAAGGATCATATTGAGAATACAGTTGGATTTGCTACCCGATTGACAAGTGTTAAAGTGTTGGTCCTTGACGAAGCTGATCATTTGTTAGACATGGGTTTCCACAGAGATATTGAGAAAATCATAACTGATGTTCCAAAACAGCGTCAGACACTTTTATTTTCTACCACAATTCCACAAGAGGTAGTTTCCGTTCTGTTAGATACCCAAGTAAAATTTGTGAAATTATAAATAATGTTCGCATTGCAGGTTCGTCAAATTTTCCATATTGCTTTGAAAAGAGACCATGAATTCATCAATACAGTGGATGAAGGAAGTGAGGAGACACATGCACAGGTACTGCTGTATTTGAAATGAGTTTTGTTATATAATTTGCTTTTTGGTTTTCTATTAGTTGCACTGAAATATTGTTTCTCATTATGCGAAAAATCTGTCAGCGCCAGGTCAGAGAGATGTATCTGGTTGCTCCTTTGGGCAAGCACTTTTTGCTTCTCTATACTCTGTTGAAAGATCATATCATTGATGATGTTAATTACAAGGTATTATATCCAAACCCTAACATTAGATATATTCAGGGACGACTCAGGAAGTTTTTTCAGTGCGGGCGATGAAAAACAACTACAAACCCGATGATTCACTGCGCTTCTCCGACAATAAATTATTATGTACAAAACTAAAATCACATCATGAGATAATACCTTAACACGAATCTACTACCTGTAGCGTGAAAAAAACATAAGATTGAAAAGTTAACTAACAAAGAATCAAACTTTGGAAGAAAAACAGTAAAGCCTTAAATTTTAGTTTAGGCCCTAAAATCCAATTTCAAAATTTAGCCCACATTTGGTACATATTAAAATTTGCATTCTCATTCTTCTACTCATCTTCAACCATACATTTTTCAATAAAATAATATTTTCTATCACATTAATAACTTTTCCTTCTTTTTCAACTACATATTCTCCATTAATATACTATTTCAGAATATATTCTTCCAAAATAATGTGGCTCAAACACACCTTTCACAAGAAATGAATTGCAAAACATGCCAGAAATCAATTCTGCAGAATCATGTAGTGTATGTTGTTACTATTGGAAAATTGGGTTTTATTAGTTCGTTTGGCCAACTTTTGATCAATTATTTTAGCGAGTCCCGTTAGTTGGACAAAATATTTCTTTGACCGAGTGTGTTCTATTCCATGAGTAGATTAATGTAATATATTTATTTTCTCAAAACTAATTTAGGAAATTAAGACCAAAATATGACCACTTGAAATTGAAATAAATTAGAATAAAAATTGGTAGAAAATTGGAAAAGTACCAATCCCACATAAAAAAGCTAGAAGTGTATAAACCACTTTATATTGTTCAAGTTTATAACTTGAGTTTGGGCATCAAGGGGTATCAATAGTATTTGAATGGGAGAGAACCTACATGCTAGTAGGTTAGGCCAAAACCCGCGCGCGCAACCACCGTCCGGCCAGTTTGGCACGGGTTGTGGTCGTGGACTTGTATTTGGGCCAAGCTAATATATATATTTTTTGGTAAAATAATATTTTTTTATATTATTATTTAAAATAATAAAATATTTTATTTATATTATTTTTTTCTTTTCCCGAATTTTCTGTAGGTAACACGTGGATTCTTCTAGAAGGGCGATTGACGATTGACAGTTAAACTGCATGTTCAAACGGTTTGTGTCTGATGAAGACATAACTTTTCGATTATTGTGGACACAACCTTTCAACTTCTATAAATAGGACCTCATACTCCGGTTTTCATTCACTCCAAAAATCAATTCTGATTTTATTCTTCTTCCGAAATTATTCATTCGTCCCTGCATTATTCATATTTTGGAATCTAGTCTCGAAAAATTATTTCCGTGCATCTTAGTCCTGTAATTTTTAGAGAGATCAAAACATGAGTAGGTTCGTCGGGTCTTGTAATTTGTAGTGCTACTATTACAAGTCGAGGTCGTTGTATCTTTAGACACGATTGTCGGAATACTATCAGCACCAGTATGGGGCATTGTCGTCTTAAGGAGAAAGAGTCGAACTCTTGTCTCGATCATTAACATTTTATAGCATTCATTGTGCACGACGTTATTATGCCCAAATCAAATTCTCGATGATATCATTATTTGCCAATATCATTATTTGCCAACTGTTATGCCTGAAAGCAAATAAAATTATTTAAAGCTATATAAAGGGGGACTGAAAAATATAGAGATTTGAGAAGTCACCAATTTATATGGTTTCCGATGGCAATGACGCAAATTCTTCTTATTAGTTGATGCCAATCTTTTTACTGGACACTTTTCTACGTAAGTGTGTTGGTTTTTTTACTCAACAGGAATGCATTTCTCTATCAACTTGACCCACAACATGCTTATGTTTGTGTATTACATATCCTTGTTTTTGGCACAACTACAATGGTCACAAGGCTTCTTGTTGTACTTCTCAGTGAGCTTAACCTGAATGTCCGTGAAATTCATTCTCGAAAACCACAAAGTTACAGAATTAGGGTTTCTGATGAATTTCGGAAGTCAAGAGGTCTCATTCTCGTAACATCTGATGTATCTGCACATGGAGTGGATTATCCAGATGTTACCCTTGTTGTACAGGTAATGTAGAAGGAATTTACCTTCATCCAACCCTTTCCGCTGGGTACTCCAGACATATTTGAAATACTAATTTTCCTTTTTTGAGGTGACTGTGTGGTGTTATCGGGTGTCAAGTCTTGGCCCCAGTGGTGACCCAAAAGGGCTACTTCGGAATTTTAATGAGTTTTATCAATATAACTGTACCCCTTGCATGTGTAGGCAGCCTTGGATTGATATAACGATTATTGCTATTGTAGATTGGGGTGCCGACTGATGACAGCAATACATACATCAACTGGGTAGAACGGGCCGTAAAAGGTAAAGAAGGACGAGGCATATTGTTGTTGGCACCTTGGGAAGGACTTACCACCGACAAAGGCACCCGAACTGTTGGTTAATCCAGAGACGAAAAAGAAGGTGAATGTTGAATAAAATGTGGCCATGCATTGCGTTAGTTGAGTTCTTTTCCTGTAATTGTGAGCCGGTCACATCACGCAACAACCATATTTTAATGGGAGAGTTACACCACATCATTAGTCCCCAACAAAATATAGTTTGGGTCCACTGTCCAGTAAAAGATACTTTCTTGAAGTCTATCTATTGGTACACAGTCTGATATCTGAACACTAAAATACTGCGGTACACACAGGTCGAAAGTGCAATATCCCACATAGAGATGAAGAACAAAGAAACGGCATGCCAGGCATGGCTTGGCTATTACAATTCCAATAAGAACGTGGGCCAAGATAAGTCCAGACTTGTAGAGCTTGCAAACGAGTTCAGTCGAACCTGGACTGCTTTCTAGGTAGATTATGTATTGGGTTATGTTGCATTGTTGTGTCCCCTACAATTTTGATTTTTTGAATAGTATTATATTTACGCTGAGTACAAATATGATGAACTAAAAATCAAAATTTAACGCGAAGTTTGTTAGAAGAAATGTGTTAGGATCTTTCCCAATGAAGCCTATCTCAATTAAGCAGTGTGGAGTGGTTTCAAATGGGGCTTATGGACCTTTAACTTGAAATTATTCTCATCCTGATCTAAACTTGTATTTATTGTTATAAAATTTATTAATGGAGAATTACCTCCGTCGTGAAATTCCAAATAAATATTTTTATGAACTTTTGTAGGTAATAATTAAGTTTGTATAGACGTGTTTGGGCGGATCGCATTCACAATAATTAAAATTGTCTAATTATTGTTTGTTCATCCTTCTAATAGATTAGTTTTCAATTTCAAGTTTCTAGTTGGGTTTTTTAGGTAGTTACAATGTTGAATTAGTTGATTTGGATCAAAAGTTGATTTTTTTGTTGATTTTGGGATTTTTGATTTTAGAAATTAATCTATTAGAAGTATGACCAACCGATACTTAGATTTAAACTTTAATCATTGTAAACCAATTCACGATCCATCTGCATGCAATTTCACCATCTACTTGTTTCTTCGGACGTACTTAATGAAATTGGAAGGATTATGTGCCTGTGCTTGCTGTAATTTTGCCTTTAGGTGTGTGTGTGTGTGTATAGGCTGAGTTGTGCTGGTGTAGGAGTGAGAGTGATTTTAACATGCAATGATCATTCTCAGTTTCCCTATTCCTAAAATGCGTTTAATCACAATTCTATCTAATTCAGCCCATGTTCACAATGATCCATTCATTCAGAGAAAAAGCAAGGGAAACCATTAAGAAAATTATCAATTTGTCTAAATTCATCTTTCCCATCCATGCTGCTAGTGTGTTAAACCTCCTGACCAAGAGTCAACACAGCATTAATACAAAGGGACTCTGTAATCCAAAGCTATGGCTAACTAAAAAAATTGACTAGGTATTGTACATACAAAGTAGTATGCTAAAAGGTTGACAGATAACAAACAGTGGTTACAGGATGATCATATATTGTCTTTTCTTCTACCATCATTTTCTTCGTGGTTCACCATACAACTTTGACTGGTCAATCCTTCAGGTCATTGATCTCCGTAATTTATCAAACTCTCCTGTTAAGAGGATTTACACACACAAAAGATGCTGGTGAAAAATTGAAGTGAAGCAATAAAATGATCTGAAGCAAGCAATAGCCACTACACTAAACAAACATGTTATGACAAAAGCTAGCGCTAGTAGTAGTAATTGCATACAGGTATTGTAATTCCTGAGCAATTTGTACCTAGCCAATCAACTTAAAGAGATTAGCAATATTGGATCAGTAAGAGCATAATAATTAATGACCAGCTTTATTTTCAAAAAATAATAAAATATAGGACCAGCTGAGGGAGAAGAAATGCCACTCAGAGTAGGAGATCCAAAATCCAAATCATATGGGACCTCCCATGTCAGGAACATTTATGCTTCTTGTACTACACTACATCTCCTAAGAACTTGTGCATTGGGCTTCAAGCCCTTGAGTCTGGTTTCCTTTTGTCCTTCAGCCTCCAACCCATTCGTGTTTTGTCTGGTTTTGACGTTTTGTTGCTCATGGACGGTTGGATCTTCCTCCTCCCTAATGTGTAATTTAGCTTCGAATCCATGGTAGGTCAGGTATAGCCCCTACCCCCACCTAAGGCATTGTAATTTTATTTGCTTGTAGTAAAAACTCAACCGTGATGGCGTTTGACTAAGACAAAGAAAATATATATATATATATCCCACTGTGAGCAGCGTTCAAACTGTGATTAAAACAAATGTGGTCCTTGTCCTAATCATCCAGTCACCTATAAGCAATTCACCTAGACTGTGAACCATTACAATTCTGTACGTGTTATTTATCTGATGAGTATGATTTGTATATTATCAGGTCAACCACGTTCTTCGGATTTGCAGCAATAAATTTGGAAAGCCAGGACAACTTCAGACTACTTAAAGTCAGACTTAAGTACTTAACATGAACTATTACCTGCTGACTTGTCCAAACTGCGTTGGTCAATTTTCTTGAATGATTATATAAATTTCACAGAGTTGAAGCATGATTCTTACCTCTGGTGATGTGGAGAGGATGGTTGATCTGGTGAAGAACATTGTATGGAGCCCCCATGAAATCTATGTTCCTCAAATGCCCTTCCTCGACTTCCCTCTCTTGGCTGTGATTGGTCACTTATACCTGAAAAACCTACATGACCCAGAGACCCAAACTCGAGCTGTTCACCATAATTACCATAATTAGCATTGTGGTCAAAAGGATAAAGCATCGTGACTGGTGGGATGGAAGGTCCATTAGAAGACACTCCACTGGGGTTCATTGCCGGAAAAGAATGAATGCCATGTGCTATATTAGGACCATTTTGGCTAGAATTCAAGTGCAATGGGCCATTCTGGGATTGGTAAGAAGGGACAGACCATGATCGCTCAGCTCGATTCTCACTGGAAGCCACCCTGTCCATTCTCGAGTTCGATTTATCAGTTTGGCAGCGATTGTGGCTTCGTGCCGCAGCTCGTGATTTTGAATTAGCATTCATGTTAGCCTCTCTATCACCACAGCTATCGTTCCTATCATAGTTGTAATTCCCCCTTCTAGTGCCAGAAGAGTGGCGCTCTCTTACAGAAACCTTCTGAAGCAATGAAATTTAAAACAATCAAAAGTAACTACTGAAGTGGGCAGTGCCTCTAAAGCAAAATGTAAACTAATTACTAAAAGAAGAATAGAAAACCAGACAAGAACCGCAAGACAAGTGAAGCTAAGTATACAACCAAAGCCAACTAAAAACACAAAGTTGAAAGAATATATGTTCACAGTTTCAGAAGCCGGTTCATCCCCACGTGCAAAAATTAATCTAAACCCTGGCATCACAGTAAAAAGGCTGAAACCATTCCACAAAACTGTCCATGCCATTACTCATAAAAGAGGACCTGAAACGAGGCTCTATTAATTTACAACTCGCTATTTCTGATAACATTCAAAATTAGGACTTAATATAAAAAACAGACATGAGTTCCGTTTCTTTTGTCCCTCCAGATTTGAATTTCAAAGTTGTTCTGTATTGCAGCCAACCCTCTCAATCCATAACAGATAATGAAAATGTTATCAGTTGTTAAAGGTGTTAATTATAAAATAATTAGTACTTGTACCGATAAAAAATCTAAACATCCAGATAAAGCCCAAGAGACGTACAATCAATTTACATATGTTTCGGTGCTTATGCCCACAAACACAATAAGAGAACAAAAATCAAATACACATATGATTCACGTTGACTTAAACTCTTTGTTTTATAGATCAACAAGGGGACCAACCACTTGATTATACTTATCTTTGGGGTCCCAAAATTACACATTGAAGTTTCGCTCCAGAAGTACAAATAGCTCTTAATGTCTTTTGATACAGTTGGTTACAAACTAATTTGTGACCATCCATTTCCTAATCATTGGCCATATTACAGTAATTAAGGCCATATAGAAAAGATATGAAATCATCGCCTCTCACCTAAGTATCAAGCTTGAAAGGTTGCTTGATGTGCATACCACCATGAAGGTTGTGAGAGAGCATAACAAGAGCTTCTAAAAGTTGAGACTTCTTGCTTTAAGTTTAAAATAGTTCCGTACTTTTTTAATTTCGGAGCATGCAGTCCATCCAACTGCACAGATTCATGGATGGATTTTATGAAGCTCAATGCAGTTTAATTTTCTTAGCATACACTTGTATGCATTCTCCTTTTTCTTGTAAAGAGAGAAATGGAAGTAACAACCATTTGTGTGTTTGTGAGTGGAATTCTGAGTGCAGGTTTGGCTAAGCTTAAATTACAATTAAGTTGGCCAACTACCCATATCCACACATTCCGTACAACCTACTGCTTATAACCACTACAAAACATACTCTTAACATAAAAATAATTTAAAGATAAAGTAGTACTTCCCAAAAAATTAATATCTAGGGTGTGTTTGAGCCACATTATTTTGGAAGAATGTATTCTGGAATAATAGATTGATGGAGAATGTGTGGTTGAAATAGAAGGAAAAATTATTGATGTTATGGAAAATATTATTTTATCAAAGAATGTGTGGTTGAAAATGAATAGAATAATGAAAATGAAAATGAAAATTTTAATGCGTACCAAACAGGGGCCTAAATATTCGCAACGTGTAACTGAACAATATGAAAAATTATCTTACAGGATTCGGCAGGTAAGTCCCAGTCCCGCTACGATATCTTGGCATATCATCGATGTATCTTGGATAAACATATGATCTACTGGAAACAGACTGAAGGGGAGCAACTGGAACTAGACGTTGACCATAACTCGTAAGCTGAGTGAAAAGGTTAGTGTTAGCTGAAAGTGGTCTTCCAGGATTATCATATGGGAAATGACCCTGCAGATAAACTGGTGGGACCATTACAGGTGAAGGATAGATTAAAGGATCAAGGGAGCGTGGATTCTGGCAGAACCTTCCAAATTGCAAATTTTGCCAATGGCTGGCAAAGTCGCTGTGGAGAATATCAGACTTTTGCTCATCAGATGTCTCAATAGTGGTTGTCCCCCTCAAGGAACTAGAAGAATTTAAATCCTCAGACTGGTCAAAGCCCTCAGAAGGACTATAGTCCTGAACAGAGTCACTGTTATCCAAGCTTTCATCGGCTCCAAAACGGTCAGTTGATTGATCAGATATTCCAGTCTCAGGAGGAAGATTGTATACTGGAAGCATTGTTACAAATGGGATTGGAGGCCCAGTAGGATAAAATGCAACAAGCCCATTATTATCCATCATCCTCTGTCTAGAACCAGGAGCGATCAGCATTGGGGCAATGGGGATCATCGAGTCCGATCCACTTGTCTGAGCAACTTCAAAGCCAGGCACAGGATGCCTTTGAACATACAAAGATGCAATAGATTGAGAAACCGGATTTCGTTCTGCCATTTCAGTTCCCACATTTGATAGAGCAAGCCATTCCTGATCATTATCTTCAGCCCGATTTGTAACATGTTCGGACATAATTTTGCCTTTTCCATGGCCAATAGCCAGATCAGCAGCAACTATTTTCTTTCCCCGTCTTTCATTTGTCGACTTTGGGTTCTTAACCGATGGCCCATCCCAGGAACCCTCTGAAGAAGCTCTACTTCTCAAAGAACTACTACGGGTAGCAGAAGAGAACCTTGAACTTGCAGGTCTTTCTTCTTCATAAGCCTCCTTACCTCTGCTATCCTGAAATGAGAAATTATCACTATCCTCCCTCATTGATCCATGTTTTTCTTTGGTATGCTTACCACTTATTCGAAATGGAGGGATATATTTTAAGCTGGACGATGTTGCTTGTGGTTTATCATAAGACTGAATCATTTCAAAACTTCCATTATCAGGGTCGTACCCACTAGTGGAGCCAACATCCTGCTCCTGCAAGAATTCATTATCTGATTCCATGGAGTTCATTCTCACAGAATCGAAGTTTTCATTACTTCGCTCTAGTTTATCATCAGACCTTGACCCGGGATCGATGCTTGGGAAATAATGAGTGAATGAGGGTGAAACCAGACCATGAGGAAAATGCAAATTTGGAAAAGAAGGATCGTATACAGGAATATTTATAGGAAACAATCCTGGTAGATTCTGTTGACCATATCCCATTGAAGCTATCGACGACGGCGAGATCGTGAAAGGCATTTGAGCTGATGATAGATTGAATGGCAAGTGAACCTGACCGTTAAAGCCATGAGAAGAAGCAGATGCTATCATGTTGACAAAATCTTGTTCTTCCTGGTGCATCCCCCAGGTTCCAGAGGTTGAGGAAAGCTCTTCATTTGATGCATCCAACCCAGAATCTCTGTGATAGCTATGTGAGCTGCTATTAGAGTCAGCAGTGTCTAGACTTTGACTGGATGGGATGTGCCCAGCGTAGTGAGTCTTGTCAACTGAAGATTGACTGCTATTGCATGCTAAACCTTCAGAACCATTGTCCCTCCTGTTACTACTGTCTGGCCTTAGATAAGTAGCATGTACTTTCGCACTTTCAGTAGATCTATTACACCGTGAAATATCAGTATATGTGTCAGTAAGCTCCGGGCTTGAGCGTGTTCTGGCAAAAATAAACTTTCCCTGGAAGTCATTCACCAAACTATCAGGTTTCAGATCTCTCCGACCTTTCTCATTATTCAGAACCTGATTGGAAGTAGCATCTATTGTACTTTGTGCAGAACCCCTCAAGCTACTTAACATGATGTTATTTTTTAAGCTTTGAGTTTCAGAAGCTGTGGATGATTCACTTTTTCTAGACACGCTTACAGGTGAATAATTGCCGTGTTGAGAGGAAACATGTGCATGAACCCCCTCAGCCACCATCTTATGACCAGATGACCTGCCATTTACTTTTTTGCCAATCGCATTATTGTTTGAATTATCAAATTCATGAATGCTCTCTGGAGTTGATAATCTCAAGCGCCTCAAATCAATTCCAGGTGCATCAGGACGATCTCCGCTGCTGTGCCTATCCCATGTATTTGTGAAGAACTGATTAACTTCATAAATTACATTTTCTTTGGTGCAGTCAAGTAATCTAGCCAGTCTTTTAGCTCCAAAAGCAAATGCGCTCCGTATTCTAAAGAAATTACCTGAGAACAAAAACTATCAGCTGCAAGTAAAACTATAAGAAGTAATGGAAAATGAATACCCACAAGAAATATAGCATCAAATGATCAGTGAATTTAGACAGGAGATAAAAAAAATACAATAAAGTACAAGTACATTACCTATGTTTTGCAAAAGCAAGGAATAACGTTGGCTGTTGCAAAGTAAAAAGAAAAAGGACTAGACTTGTTTGAGAGAAAAATTCAGATAAAACCAAGTTTGACAATTGACACTGATAATGAACATACAAAATCAACATTATCAGACTGAGTCTGATACTTGTTGTGATCACAAACTTACATAGTGAATTGTCCAAATAACTCAAATTGTGTGCAGGGAAATAGACGTAGACTTTGGCCACGGGAGTGAGTTTGTTCATTATTTTCATTTTTTTTTTTT
>CAIGRH010221204.1:0-17569 GCA_903798295.1 Fraxinus nigra | reverse complement strand
GTATATATTACTTAATTTACCTAAAATTGGATTTAAAACAAAATAATAAGAAATCGTTTCTTTAAAATTATTCGGAAATGAATTCGATTCTAAATAATTTAAATTCGTTTATAACGGCTAGACGAACGCGTTTTCACTTTAACGTTAGAGTGTAAAATTTAGCGATACATTTTTCGAGAAAATAATTTTATATTATTTTAAAATTCTCGATCGCTACAAATAACATCTCCTTACTTTTTAACTACATATTTATCATCATATCACTATTTAAAATATATTTTTTTCTCAATAATATCCATCAAATACACCCTAAATTAAAAAAAAAAAGACTTAATCACTTTTTCTGACATATCATTTGTATATAAACCATTATACAGCTCCATTATATGCAAATAACACTTCATTTTTATTTATGTAAATATAATAAAAGGTTATCCACTCAAAATTTGTAAATATCATGTTGCTATAATGTTTACTTGGTGATTATAATTGATTTCAACTATAAGTAGGTCAATAGATAAATGGCTTATACAAGTGAATCCATAAATTATGTGAACAAAAAGCAGATTCGACCAAAATTGATTTTGAAAAAAAAAAAAACATGCTTTAAGTATGACTTAGGAGTTTGGGCTCCATTATTTCAAAAATTTATTTTCTCCTCTTATTTTCAACCACATATTCTCTAAAAGAGAATTTTAAAAAAAAAATCACTATTGCAAAATATATTTTTCCAAAATTTGTTTTTAATGGACCCCAAACATGGACTCAGTATTATAGGGACCTAGGGAGTAAAGCTGCCCCAAACTCATTTAAAAAAACTTCTATGTATTAGCCCATTAGAAAAAATAAAATTTACCCCTACTAGCTCTGCCCCTAGGACAATATCAACTTTGTGTGTCTCATCAGATTTGATGTCAAAATTATTGACTATTTATTCTACTTTTTTATCCCAACCATAAATACGGAAGAGTCTTGTTTAATACACATTCTTTAAAATTCATTTTTAACTAACATTCTTCCAATAACAATAATTTGCATGTGTGCAATTATTCCTTACTTTTTCAACCATGCATTCTTAGAAAAAAATATTTTTCTCAAAATCTATTATCAAATAATCTATACATCACACAAGCCTTGTGTAGCGTGCTGAAAATATTAATTTTCATTTGCTTGTGTTAGGCATGTTTGGCTAAGCTTCAGAAGTTTACTTACAAGCAAATAAGTGAATCTTAAAATATCACTTTTTTAATAAAAGTAAAAAAAATAACATGGCGGCATGACAACCTATGTTATACACGATATTCCAGCATGAAATAAGCCCCTTTTGGGTAACAACACATGGCCTGACTTTTGATATTACAAAGATCATCAAACCTCCATAACGGATCTTATGGTCTGTAATGTCATTTTCTAATGTAGAAGATCCTTAGAGAGGCAACTGCATAGCACACTTTTGATACTACTCAAATCTTGCTCTTAATATTCTTCATGATGTTATCACAGTCGTCAAGACTAGAATAATGAAAGACATTTTAGAAATTCATAGAGGTAGGAAGCAAACTATTTATTTCATAGAGAGTTGAGTTCGAGATGATCTACAATGAAGGAAGATATCTCCTTATATAGAGGAGAGAATCATTCATGTCCAACAATACAGACAACGTACTAGTATAATATTATTACAAATAGACAAATGACTTATCTCTACTTTATCAAAGTAGGATAAGCTAATTGACACAAAAGCAATAATTATACAAAACGAGAAGAATCTTATCACTACTTTTGATAAAGCATGATAAGATCCTAACACAACTACAAGAATTTTACAACATGACAATCATCTTTTAAAAAGTAAATAATCTTCTTTTTTAAAAGTCATTTATTACAAACGACAAACTTTAGATGAAATTTTTCACACGTGCTAAATCATTAAGGCGTCTCAAGGTTGCTTCTCATCCACGTACATCTGAATCATCTGAATCGGAGATGAGACCACTTTGTTTCCACCAAGGCCAAGTTTTAGTATCAATTTTTTTTCTTCAAAAAATTTCCTTCCAATTTTTCTAGATTATCTGGATATGTTGGATCAAAATTATATGGTTGTGTTTGATATTCATATGGATCTTGAGAGTCTTGAAAAACACTGTCATTGTAATTTATTTCCATGTCCAAATAATTCGAATTTTGTTCTTGTAGATTGTTTGGTCTTGGTTTGTCCATATCTATTTTTAGTTTTTGTATCAATTTCATTCCAAAGAGTTTCTCGAAGTTGCTGTCCTTCTGGTGTTGTTTCTGGATACCTAGACGTTTCTCCAAGACACCGATGTGGCCTTCCGAAGAAAAGCTGGTTCCAATGGGCCGTGTCTTTTTCCTGACAATCAGATAGGTAACACCCAAATATCTATCCAAAAAGTTAACATTGTGATTCTCTGTATTTTTGGATGTTCTGCTGGATATTGGTTGCATAGTCTAGAGGCAAAATTTCCCATGGAGCATTATCCTCTATGTCTGGCCAAATTTGAGGAGGAATTGTTTGGTTAATTTCAGCCATCCTTCTTTTAAAATTCTCAAAATTCATTTGGATACTTTTCCCAATCATGGTGTAGATTGAAAGGTTTAACATCATACTCTATGACATAAGAAATGCGTTCATAAGTACCTGCATCTAACCTTGTTTTGAGAAGTTCTCAAGTCTTTGAATTTTAAAGAAAAGGCTTCGAACATTTTTCTCCAATGAGAAATAAGATAAAACCATTGAAGGAGCTTTTTTGCTTTGGTATGTGCTTCTTGAAATGGATCATTTTTGTTAAAATTTCGAAAATCAGTTTCTTTGAACCATTCAAGAGATACAATGACATTAAAAGAGATTCCAATTTGGTAAAATTCCAACAAATACTACAGAAAGTAAAATAATTCTTTTGAAAATTTTGAAACTGCTTGGTGTGGAATCATATGAAACAATGTAAAAAATGGATAGTCTGAATGAAATCCAAGACCTCCAATTGTTTCAATTCATATTTGTCTGATGACAATGGACTGATATTTCAACATTAGTTCTTTAGATCTGGAGTGGAGAGTTTTTTCATGGATAAGGTTGTTGAGCTTTGGTGGGATTGGATTATTTTGGGAAAGAAACGAATATGGAGGGCTCATCATGCAAATTATGGGAATTGGCTGGATATGAGAGAGTTTTGGTTTAGTAAGTAAATCTGGAAGAAGGTTTATATGTTTGACATCAAAGTCAAAATTTGAGAACCATTCTGTCCATCTAAACATTTGAGAATTGGAATTTGCTTTTGTTTGAATGAGAGCATTGTGGGAAATGATGACATGTCAATTTCAACCAGAAACTTGCGTCCAATGAGATAAAACTGAAACTTTTCAATGCCACGTTCGACTGCTAAAATTTCTTTGAAAGTGGAATGATAATGTCTTTCTGCTTTTGAGAATGATCCACGATTATATCCACATATGTTTATTTTTCCATCTTTTTCTTATAAGAGAATTGTTGCCTAGTATAGATGTTATTGGCCTTTCATATTTCACTAGAAGGCTTAATAGTACAAAACGTCCCTACGTTTGATACTTTTCATGGAAAATGTCCTTACATTTCATTTTTTCACATTTTCGTCCTTATTTCAACGTTTCATTACGAAAAATATCATTTTCAGAACAAAATGTCCCTACGTTTGACATTTCTTGTAGAAAACGTCCCCACGTTTCATTTTTTGCATTTTTGTCCTTATTTCAACATTTCATTGTGGAAAACATCATTTTCACCATTTTTAAACGTGAAATAATCAATATACCCTTCTATTTAAATAAAACAAAAAAAGAGAAGAAAAATAAAGAACAAATTAAAATCTTACTCCTGAACTTTTTTAAAAAGTACAAATGAATCCAAACAAATTATATAAATTATTTTTTAAATTATCCATTACTTTATAGAACTTACACAAATAATTATTTTAACCAATTATTTTGAGTCATTAATGGATATTCTCAAGTCCTCTTTCAATATTATAGTAGCAAGTAAATTAAAATTGAAAATGAAAATGGTGCTTAAGCAGGAGCTTAATTTAGCTTAAATTACACTACATACTGATCTATTTTTGTTTTATTTCCATTTTCTCTATGGTTCATGTATTTTTTATTCTTAATCTATTGTCCAAACAACAAATTTACATTTCAATCTCGAATAAATCTCAAACCACTGCCACAACCACCATCTCCACCGCCGACCACAACACCACTGCCAATTATAGGTCATCTAACAAAAAAATTTTGGGGGAGAAAAGAACCTCACACCACCACCGCAGCAACCAACAAGCCACTTACGGTAGATCTAATCAGAAAATCACCAACCAAAAAACCACCCAGTAGATCGAATCAAAAAACCAAAAAATACCCAAAAAAATCGAGGCGACACTCCAAATTCGGGTAGCAGCAACATCGCCTCGCTATGCTGTTCGCAATGAGGAACTACTAGCGCAGCCAGGATTTCGAGGCGGTGCTGTACAACTTCGGAACAGTAGTGCTGTCTCGTTGCGCTCGTCGATGCTTCCGCAACAATGCATAGCAACTGCGCATGTCGCCTTGCGACGCCAGAATAGTTAGGGTGGGTAAGGTAGAGAGTCTAGGAAGAGAGGGATAGGGATAGGGAGAGGGAGAGGGAGAGGGAAAGCTATTTTTAGGGCTAGGAGAAATTGATTAGTGTTTGAGATTAGAATTATATATTTAGGGCCCGTTTGATTCTCATAATTGTAGAATGAGAACGAAAAATATAGCTGTTATTGGACCCCACACAAGAGATAAAAATTCAAAATTGATAGTTTGATGTGATAGATAACGGTCATATTTTTCAGTTTTATGGATGAGAAATGAAAACAAACAAGGGCTTAATATTTAAATATGAAATATTTGATTTGTGAATAAAGTATTTTTTAAGTTATCCCTTACTTTATAAAACTTACACAAATAATTATTTTAACAAATTATTTGGACTCATTTGCATTTTTTAAAGAAGGTCAGAAGTAAGATTTTAATTTGTTCTTTATTTTTCTTCTCTTTTTTTATTTTATTTAAATAGAATGGTATATTGATCATTTTACGTTAAAAATGGTGAAAATGATATTTTCTACAATGAAAAGTTGAAATAAGGACAAAAATGCAAAAAAAAGGAAATATGGGGACGTTTTCCACAAGAAATGTCAAACGTATGGACATTTTGTTCTGAAAATGATGTTTTCCGCAATGAAACGTTGAAATAAGGACGAAAATGTAAAATGAAACGTATGGACATTTTTCACAAGAAATGTCAAACGTATGGACATTTTGTGGTATTAAGCATTCCCTGGAAATATTCTAACCTCAATCATTGGAACTGGTAAACTGAGATTAAAGGCCTGAATTCCATAGCATTCTTCTATGCTGTCATAATCATCATCAGAATCAAACTCTAGCACAAAAACAATTTTAGGGGACTGCTCGTCTTCTTCAGAAAACACTGATTCAAGATCTGTTTTGTTATCAATTTTTGTTACTGCATAAATTTGATGCAGTATTTTTCCTTTCTTTTGGTGTGTACAATTTTTTGCAAAGTGACCATTCTTGTGACAAATAAAGCATCTGTCTCCTTTTTCTTTTGTAAACTTCTTCTTGAAATACATTTTTTCTCCGAGGAAAAGTTTTGGAAAATTTTCTGTTGAACTTGAGCTTTCGCCTGTGGTATTTCTTTTTTCCTGGGCAATCACGACTCTTGTTGTCATGTCGACATTTGATTTTCAAATCTGACTAGTCGCATGACTTTTCAAGCTTTTGGCCTGTTGTATTGATATCATTTAAAAACTTACTTTGATTGCAGAGTTTTTTCAAGGTTCTTTTAACCCAATTATGAAGTTCTCCAAACGAAGTGGTTCCCAATGATTGTCCTTTTATTTCAATCATTCTAAGTATCTCCTAGCCCAGAGGCTGTGGTATGGATTCCAAGTAGGCTAGCTTTATGTTGGTATCATCCATTCCACCAATAAAAAAATACCGTCTGGCAACATTATGAAAATGTTTGTCCAAATCTTTAAGATTGTAAAAACAACACTTTAACATAAAGAATTCTTCTTTTATAGCATCCTTCAAATGATCTGTTTTCCCACAAAATTCTCAATACAATGATTCTATAAAAGCAACAATTGTTAGGGAATTTGAGTATTGGATCTGGCGATATTCACCAAGAGCATCATACCAGTCTTTAAGGAAACCTGTAATTCTTGCCAAGAAAGATTTTATGACTGTAGAATGAGTCATATTTGGCCTCTGCAATTCTGCTGAACACCATGCTTTCATTTCTTGAAATCTTGCTTTCCACATATTTGGGGAAATGCCATCAAAAGTGAATTTGGTTGTGGAAATATTGCTTTGTGAATAATACATCAATTATTTCTTGCTCATCAATAACATGTTGACTTGGTTGTGGTCCGTCAGCCATATATAGAGGATGGAGATTTTAATACTGGTTTCATTTGTTATGGTTAAGACATGAGACATGCATGGGAAATGATTTTGAGCTTTTTGTAAGAAAGTGGTGATGGGGTTTCTTATCATCATTTATGGTCTTTTTTCCGGATTTGGTGAAGGCGGGGCTTGTAGATTTTGTGGTGGTAACTGTGTGGTTTTCTTTGTAGTAGGAGGAAGAAGATGTTTTAACTTCTTTTTCCATTCTTCGGGAGTAAACAATGAAGCTGTAGATCCAAAAGCTCCAGTTGAATACATAGGGCCTGAAGTTTGTGAAAAATGAGAATACGAAGTTGGGTAATATAGAGTGGAAGGTTGGATCATAGAATTGTTTTCAAGGGAAACAAGCTTAGTTTTGAGGTTTCTTATCTCTTTCTTGATCTGTTATGGGATTTTGTAAGGGTTTCAATTTTTTTTTTATAGGCTTGGAGAGGGGTTAACATGGTTTGAGCTTGTTGTTGTAGAGTCCTTTCAATCCTTTGCTGACTTTGATCAGTTTTTCTCAACAATAATTTTGATGAACTGCATTTTCTCACTGCCAGTTCAAAACTGTTTCTGCCGCTGAAAGCTGGTCAACTAAGCCATCTGACTTCCTAGATGTAGGATTCATTATTTTCCAGGCATGAGTAGACTGCTCTTTGTCAAAAGAGGTCAATGGAGGAAATTCTTCTTGTTAGGGCGAATGAAGCATATCTATAGGCATAGCTATCTGTGGAGATGGAGGTGAACTATTATCCCAGTCCCATTTTTTATATATTTGACTACAATCATCATCATTCCATCCAGTAGGAATGATGGGTTCATCATTTGCAGGGATGGAGTATATTTGACATAATAGTCAAATTTTCCAAAAGGTTCTCCTAACAAATCAACTCCTGTAGGTTTGTTTTCATAGGCCTCATGCAACCTTTGCTAACTCTTCTTCTTCTTAAAAGACTTATCTCCAAATAAATCTTCTTCATCACTGGTACACCTGGCACAAAAACATACATCCCATAAAATGTATCATGAATAATCAGATCTACAGTAAACAGGTCTGACATATGCATCAAATCCATAGATAGGAATTTCTTCATTTGAAAATGCAAATTATGTAGAAAAACATGGAGGCTTTTTGGCTTGAGACTCCTTTTAAAACATGATTTCAACTTCACCATTTGACTTTATTCAAAAGTGATGAGTTGATGACTAGATTGGCAAAGAATCCTTTGACGTCTAGTGATGCTACTCATAACTAGTAATCCAAGTTTGTGGAATTAACTTAATGAGCTCTGATCTGGGAATTTATCTAGGAACATATGTACAACTTAGCTGGTTTGTTCCCATCTAGATGAATAAAGCATCATCTGTACCATGAGGAGTAACAAAATCAAGAGAATGATTTTGAATCCTATAGGCCATCTGGTAATGAAGAGTTGCTCCATGTGTGACTGCTGTTGGAACTACACCAACAATTTGGACCTAGATCTTCAAAGCAGATAATAGTAGTAGATCTGTTATTGGCATATTGAAATTTGGTAACATAGTAACAACTATCGTTCCCGCATTTAGTGTGGTTTCAATAGTGGCAATACATGCATGTTGATAATCAGCAAAACGTGTATCCAATAGAGCAATTCTAGAAATCGTCGAGAGTTATTTTCTTCCATGAAGAGTAAGTGCAATTCTCATAGCTCCAAAATGAAGTATATGCCTTAGATTGGGAAAAACCCAAGCAAAGGAGAGTACTAGAGAATTTGGCATACCATTGTTAAAATGCTTGTTTCAAACCATAAAGGGATTTACGGAGCCGACACACTTGGCTGTAAGTTGAGGATAAGTACCTAGGAGGCAGTGTCATGTAGACTTCCTCATCAAGGTCGCCATGCAAAAATGCATTATGAACATCAAGTTGGTGTAATGCCCATGACTTGACGACTGCCACAGCTAAAAAAGTTTTTACTGTGGTAAGTTTGGTGATCGGTGCAATGGTCTTATTGTAATCAAGCCCTTTGACCTGTGTATATCCCTTGGCGACCAAGTGAGCCTTATACCACTCAATTATCCCATCATAATGATACTTTATCTTGTAAACCCACCTTAGCCCAATGGCCTTTTTACCAGAAGGTAACTGCTCTCTAAAGTCCATGTATAGTTTTGCTCAAGTGCTTTTAATTCCTTTTTCATTGCTACTTGCCAACGAAGGTCTTTAATGGCCTATTTATAGGTCTTTGGCTCATCATTTTGAGTGATAGTTACAAGGAAACTAGTATGTGGTGAAGCAAATTTTGAATATGAGAGAAAAGTAGTTAAATGATAAGATATACCTGATGAAGCATTGTTGGAAGAGGTGGGAGAAGGACTATTATTTCGTGGCAAGTCAACATGGAAGTCACGAAAATGAGATGGTAACTTTCTTTCATGAGGGAGATGTTGAGTCGGCAGTATGAGAGGTTGATCAGGATTAAAAGTGTCAGGTAAATTAGTGGTCGAATGAGGTGTCTCGATTTTTGTGGGATGATCAGAATCTGTGATATCTGGGGTGTGATGTATTATATCTATGGTGGTGTTTGGAGATGATGGTAAAGATTCATGGTCAAGGATAGGCAAAGGTACATGTATGGTAGTTGATAGATTGTGATTTGGAAAAAAGGGTGAAGTTTTATTTTTGAAAGGAAAAATATGTTCATAAAATGTCACATCCCTGGAAGTGAAAATCTTGTGTATAGTTAAATTGCATACCTTGTACCCCTTTTGACCATGAGGATAACCAACAAAAATGCAAGCGGTGGCACGTTCTTGGAATTTGTCTCTTGATCGAGGAATGACAGAAGTAAAGCAAAGACACCCAAATACATGGAGATGAGAATAATTTGGCTTTCAAGAAAATAAAAGTTTATAAGGACTCTTTCTAGACAACAAGGGCATGGGAGCATAATTTATCAAATATGATGCCGTTAAAATACATTCTCTCCAAAATTTAATAGGTAAATTATCCAAGAACCTTAACTCTCTAGCCACTTCAAGTACATGTCTATGCTTACATTCTACCACTCCATTTTGTTGAGACATGGATACAAAAGAAAATTGGATCAAAATCCCATTATGTTGACAAAAAAGCTGAAAATTATGGTTTGTGAATTTGGTTCCATTATCACTGTGAAATTGTTTCATTGCCTTTCCAAATTGTCTAGTTATCATAGCTATGAAAGAAATCAACATGATATAGATTTGGTTTTTATCAAATAAACCGAGGTGGATCTAGTGTAATAATCCACAATACTTAAGAAATAATTGGCACCAGATAGAGATGTGTTATGATGTGGTCCCCAAACATCACAATGAATTAATTTAAAAGATTCATGTGTTTTAATAGAACTAACAGGAAAATGTTTTCGAGCTTGTTTTGCTCTATGACAAGAGTCACAACATTTATTAAAAGACTTAATAGAAGTAAGACATAAATGGCTAAGAAGGGACAGTCTATCAAAAGACAAATGTCCAAGACCCTGATGCCACAGGAAGAGCCTAGAATCACGGGTGATGCTGGTTGCAGCTGTATGAATTTTGATTACCTGAAAATAATAGAGTCCATCTCATAATTCACCCATTCCAATCAGTTTCCTCGTGGATAAGTCTTGTAAGGCACAGACTGAAGGAAAAAAATGAGCAACACAGTTCAAGGTTTTGGTTAATTTGCTAATAGATATAAGATTGCATGTAAATGAAGGTATATACAGGACATTATTCAAAGTAACAAGAAGGTTAAGATGAATATTTCCACAAGACTTCGCTGGAAGGAATGATCCATTTGGAATTTTAATTGGTGAACAAGGTATAGTTTTGTGAGAAGTAAGGACATTTTTTGGCATGTCATATGATTAGAAGTACCTGAATCCAAAACCTATTCAATTGTATTATTGGACAGAGAAGTCGCCTTATCCACAAAATTGGCCGTACAATCATGAATCTTTTAAAGATTAAGCATAGGCATAAGTTGAGCGTACTGCTCATTTGTCAACCCATTAATTGGTATAGTATTGTTATCCTCAGAGGTTTCCATACGTTGTGAGCTATTAGCCGATTTTGTTTTGGATGACTTCATTCCTTTGTCCTACCACTCAGGTTAACCATGTAACTCAAAACAATTGTCTTGGGCGTGCTTGGTCTTCTTGCAATACTCATAGAATTGCTTGGAGAGATCACGATTGACTATGGGCTTACGGTTGTCGTTAACTGTGTTGGCGTTACTAGAAATGAATGTTTTTGCCTCAACAGAAGGTAATCGCGATGCTCCACCAACAGTTGGCGCTCCTTTTGTGCTACAAGTGTATAATCACGAGATAAAGAAGGCAATGGATCTATATTCAAGACCTGAGAGTGCATAGTATTATATTTGTCATTCAAGCCCATTAGAAATGCTACAAAGGATGCATAATCCTTTAATAAGTTCTAAGGGGTTGAACATCATAATATAAAAATATATTTTATAAGTTCTGTAGTTCATTCAAGAACTAAAGGAGAGAAAAATCTCGTTAATTATTATCAAAATGCTTGGTTTTATAATGAAATAAATTTCCTATTTATACTAATGCTAGAAAATCTAGTAAAAACGTAATAATGTTACAAATATTGTAAAATTGGAAATAAAATCGAATTCTAGTCTAACAAGGAAATTCGTGTCAAAACAGTTTTCTCGGATTTGGACAGTTTTCAATATTTTGGTCATATCTTCCTTTTCCGATATTCGATTAAGGTGATTCAAAATGCATTGGAAAGCTTACTTCAAGGGCTACAAATCTTCTAGAAATACAAATCTTCAAATTCGAACGTATTCTATACCAAAAATGGGTTTCAAATTGAGACTAAAAATTCGAGTGTTTTGCAACCCGTTCCGACTTCCGTCCTCAACATGTTATTTGACAATTGGCTTGTTGTCTTCAATATTATGGACTCCGTTGCTCGAACATGTAAATGATCAGCTTTATCAACTCTTTGAATTCTCAAACTTGGTCTTTCCCTCTCTCCAACAATCAGCAAAATCTTGATAAATTGTGGCGCATCCCGGATCATATTATTTTCTCTCTTTTTTTNCTTCTAGAAATACAAATCTTCAAATTCGAACGTATTCTATAACAAAAATGGGTTTCAAAATGAGACTAAAAATTCGAGTGTTTTGCAACCCGTTCCGACATCCGTCCTCAACATGTTATTTGACAATTGGCTTGTTGTCTTCAATATTATGGACTCCGTTGCTCGAACATGTAAATGATCAGCTTTATCAACTCTTTGAATTCTCAAACTTGGTCTTTCCCTCTCTCCAACAATCAGCAAAATCTTGATAAATTGTGGCGCATCCCGGATCATATTATTTTCTCTCTTTTTTTACAGCAAGTGTCTTTGCAGAGCCACAAGTACACGATGGAATCTAGGAAAATGTGCTGAGCTCATCCCAAATGCCTTTTAATTTGGTGTAATATACAAAAACAGTCATTCCCTGCTGTAAGGTATTCATCATTTCAATTTTCAATTGATGTATGCGAGAATCATTGCCTTGTGAAATTGTTCTTCAAGGTCATTCCACATCTCTTGTGATGTCACGAAATATGATTCACTATCATGAAGGGTAGGGTGAAGGGAATTGAAAATCCAAAAAATTACCATTGAATTGCACTTGATCCATGCAAATTCTTCTAGTAAACCAGAAGATGGACGTTTGATAGATCCATCCACAAAACCAAATTTACTTTTGGCCTGAAGTGCATTTGTCATTGCGCAACGCCACGTGGGATAATTCTATTCTGTGAGACGATAGGTTACTAAAGTGATGCTTTGATTATCAGAGGCATGAAGAACATAGGGTGACGAGGCATCATAATTGGATTGGGTAGTGTTGGATTGGTTGTTATTTGAAGCATTGGAAGTCATAGGAATATGGCTATCTTTGGCCATGATTAAAAAAAAAAAGGAATACTATAGGATTCCAAGTGCTCTGATACCATGATAAAAGGTAAAAGGGAGAGGGTAAAAACACACATTTTTCATTACTGGTGAATCAGTTTATATATACAAAATGAGCTTTTAATTGGCCCTTAAATCAAGGATACAAATTGATATTATTGATACTAAAAAGAGTACATATCAAAGATAAATATGGAATGTAAATATTTGCAGTTGGTAATGGTTGATTTCGTCCCATATCTTCCTTGTCATTCTAGATTTGAGACTCAGTGAAATTTCAAAATTGGTTTCTAATAGCAGTCGAGCATGAAATGAAACCATTTTTTACATTTTTGTACCTTCTAATCTTTTTTTCCCCCCATTTCACCTTTACTATTTTATGTAATAAACTAATTATACCTAAAATATTTTAGACTTTATTCAAGTGTATGGTAATGATTAAAATCTGTTTTTTTTTTAGAAAAAAAAAAGCAAGTAAAAGTCATAATTATTGTGTGCAATTCACAATTTGTTTATCTTTGACCCACAAAAAATAGTGAGTCCAGATACTTATAAGCACACGCAAACATGTTCTAACTATTTTTCTTTACACGTGCTAAACTATTTTTACCCCAAGTCGTCTTCTTTCTACTTATTATCTACACTGTAAATTTTGAGAAATTACATAGAGGAATTGGCAAAAACAAAGAAATCCAATAATCAGTGAGAACGGGTGCTAAAAACGTACAAAAGTCGCAAGTCATTAGCCACGAGTCACGACTTCTCACACGCTTCTCAGCAGTTACAAAGAGCATCAAAGTCAATTTCTTTGGTTCCTTTCTTCCTACTCTGGCAGTCCAGTCTTGATTTGCATATGCAAGCTCCACCATGAAATTCAAAAGGAAAGAAGCCAAGAAATTACTAAGAGAAAAATATGATGAAAAAAAATATTTATTTGACCCGAAAAAAATGAATGAATAACATTCACCGTTTATACTCCGTCAGTCTCCTCCCAGATTTCCACTGGACATCAAAATTCAAGCGTTCAAACACCCTGGTAACTTTATTTTTCTCTCTTGCAGGCTTTTCTATTGTTGTTTCTATGTGAGCTGAATATTTCAATTTATGTATGTGTAATCTGCGAGTTCTTTATTGTGTATTACTAGATAATATTTTCAGGTGGCTTTCTATATCTTAAACGAAGACTTCTTTTATTGAGTTGGTGTGGTAGTTATGATCAGGGGCTCTTGATTTTAGGACTCTTTTGGGGTTTTGATGAAATTTGGTGGTACCACAGGTGGGCTTCTTTGATTTATTTTTTATTAGCTGGGTTATGTGAGTTTTAGGACGTATAATTGGGTAAACTGAAGTGGTTTTGATCTTCTCTTATTAATTTCATGATTTTTTAGAAGGAAAGAGTTTTGAATGTTCATATCTTTTGCTTGGTCTCTGTAAAATCATGTTGATATTCTGTCTTCCCATGTTATTCATTATTATCTATATGTTTTTTTTTTTTCTCTTGATTGGGATTTTTTATTGTTAATTCAATCAAATAAATGATTAATTGTCCTTCTATGATAGATTACTGATTAATTAACTAGCTATAAATTTTATACGATTGGTGTTACCTTGCTTGAAACTTCTTTCATTCAAGTGTTTATATAGATGATTTAACATCTTTTTTAACTTATGAATTTTCTTTATATCAAACTTGCCTTGCCTCGTTCATAAGTTCTCCTTACAGAATTTGTGGTTTAGATTTCTTTGCATCTCCTTTTTAACTGTTGCCCATAGTTATTGGATGACAGTTTACTTTGTCATTCTAATTTTCTTGTTTCCTCAACCGAAAGACTTTTTCAGGATGTTATGTTAAACTCAAAATATGTTTACATTGAAATTTGAATTTGTTTCAGGGATCAAACTTATGACAACTGTTACTCGGTGCTTAGTTTAACAATCATCTTCAGTAGGTTTATACACTCGGGTCTTTTGTTTCGGATTATGGCTGCTTTCTGTTTGAGGACGAAATTTGATTTTAGAGTCCCCTCAACTATTATTAGAATTTTTCTTTTGTTGATTGTGAGAGGATCTCTTACATACTCAGATCAGAGTGATATTGACTGTCTCAGAGCTATAAAAGATTCTATGGAAGACACGTTGAATTACATCAATTCATCATGGAACTTTGATAGCAACACTAAGGAAGGTTTCATTTGTAAGTTTATTGGGATCGATTGTTGGCATGAGGATGAGAACAGGGTTTTGAATATTAAGCTGGGGGACATGGGACTTAAGGGTGAGTTTCCTCTTGGTGTTGCTAAGTGTTCTTCCTTGACAGGCTTAGATCTTTCTAATAACAAGATTTATGGTAATATTCCAAATAATATCTCTAAATTACTTGGATATGTGACAACCCTTGATCTCTCGTCCAATCAGTTATCTGGAGAGATACCAGTGAATCTTGCAAATTGCACTTATTTGAACGTCCTTAAACTTGACAACAACCGGTTGATGGGTCAAATCCCTCCTCAGATTGGTCAACTTGGTCGAATAAAGACATTTAGTGTGACAAAAAACCGACTGTCCGGTCCAGTCCCCCAGTTTAAAAATGCTACAATTCTGGCCGACAGTTATTCGAATAATGCAGGACTATGTGGCGATCCGTTGCCTGCTTGTCAAGGTTCTTCAAAGAAAACTAATAGTGCAGCCATTGTTGGGGCAGCTGTTGGTGGGGTGACCGTTGCAGCTTTGGCTGTTGTCATTGGCATGTTCTTCTATTCCCGTAAGGTGTCCAGAAAGAAGAAGGAAGAAGATCCTTTGGGCAACAAATGGACAAAGAGTATCAAGGATGCCAAAGGCATCAAGGCAAGATACATTTTCATTTTGTTAGAATTTCTTCTCCTAACATATATAAATTATTGTGAAATTTGTAGCCACAGTCCTCAAACTTTAACAATAAAGCATATAAGTCCCATTCAAAATTTTTTGGTCTTATGCCCTGAACTTTTATTTTCGGTGCACAGTTGTCCCGACAAGATGGATATCCTCAATTTTTTTTGTCAAACAGTTACACGTTTTGCTTATTAAAAATAGGGAAACAAGACGAAGGTCAAAGGTCAGTACTCCATTTTTCCCTGTTTAACTGTTTAAGGGAAAGAAGCAGGTTGAGAAAAATAACCCTCAAACACGTCATTGTCGTGCAAAGTATGTGATTGTTTGATGGGAAAATTGTCGGTTTCCGCGTGGCCAACATGCACCAAAATCGAAGTTTAGGAACCTAAATGCTAATAGATATTGATTGGGGACCAATGTGCTTTATTTTTCAACGTTTGATGTCCTTGTCTGCAAATTTCATTAAATTATTTTGTTAAACTTCAGACTTGGTCTCACTTGTATACATTACCTATTTTGTCTTTTAGTTATCTGTTCCACACAAGGAATGAATTACTAACAGTCACATTTCCTACTTTCAGCTTTCAATGTTTGAGAAGTCGGTTTCTAAAATGAAATTGGGCGATCTCATGAAGGCGACCAATGACTTCAGTAAAGAGAATATAATTGGGTTAGGAAGAACAGGGACAATGTACAAGGCAGTGCTTCAAGATGGCACATCCCTTATGGTGAAGAGATTGCAGGATATTCAATACTCGGAGAAAGAATTTGCATCTGAGATGGCTACTCTAGGAAACGTAAAACACCGCAACTTGGTTCCGCTTTTAGGTTTTTGTATAGCTAAGAATGAAAGACTTTTAGTTTACAAGTACATGCCAAATGGTAGCCTCCACGATAAGCTACATCTTGTGAAAGACGGAAGCAAACATATGGACTGGCCTTTACGGCTCAAAATTAGTATTCGGGCAGCGAAAGGATTTGCATGGCTACACCACAGCTGTAATCCACGTATTATTCACCGAAATGTAAGTTCCAACTGCATCTTACTAGATGTGGACTATGAACCCAAAATATCCGATTTTGGCCTTGCTCGGCTCATGAATCCTATTGACACTCATTTGAGTACTTTTGTAAATGGTGAATTTGGGGACTTGGGTTATGTTGCTCCGGAATATGCAAGAACTCTGCTTGCCACTCCTAAAGGGGACATCTACAGTTTTGGGGTTGTACTTCTCGAATTAGTAACAGGTGAGAGGGCGACCTATGTGGCTAAAGCCCCCGAAAGCTTCAGTGGAAATCTAGTTGAGTGGATTTCTGAGCTCTCTAGATCCTCTAAACTTCATGATGCAATTGATAAGTCCTTGGTCGGGAAAGGTTACGATGGTGAGCTTTTCCAGTTTCTTAAGGTTGCCTGTAGCTGTGTGCTGTCAGCTCCCAAAGAGAGGCCTACCATGTTTGAAGTGTACCAGCTTTTGAGAGCTATTGGACAACAGCATAATTTCACAACAGAAGATGACATCTTGTTGATATCTGATGTCGGAGATGCTGATCAATTAGTCGAACTTATTGTCGCTCAAGATGTATAGGAGATGTATCAAAAATGCAAATGAGATGCACTGGTGGGTGAAATCATAATTTGTATGTAATTGTTAGTTTTGTTTTTACTTATTTAAAAGTTATCTTATTTTCCTGTATGTGCTTCTTAGATCGGGTTAGTCGATTTACCTGGTGAACTTTTCAATTACTAAACTATATAGCTTTTATTTTCGTTTCTTAATTTTCCTTGACCGATTAAGTCATAGCTTTGTTTTATGTTTTTGTTTTTCATACATTGGCTGTTTTGGTTGATTTTGTTTTGATTAGACTAAGGTTTGCAAGATTTGGTTATGTCTGTGAGCAGATATACAATTATCTCTTACTCACATGTCACTTATTAAGCCCCTATTTGCGTCTCATTTCTTGAGAATAATGATATTTATTTTCATTGGTGTTTAACAGCCTATGTGACAGCATTAGTGATATTAAATTACAAGTTCAATTAAATGAATCACATAAGCTCACTTTTAATTGAACTTATCACATAATGTCACAAAAGTTGGTGTTAGATAGCATTATTCAATAGGCTTTGTAATAAGTGATTATTTTGGGAAATATGTGGTTAGAAAATGACATGCTTGTTCTTATTGGTCTGTCAGCTTGGTCAGTGCTACGTGCAAAATTATTTCATTGAGATAATGTGTGGTTGAAAATG
>CAIGRH010221203.1:0-10435 GCA_903798295.1 Fraxinus nigra | reverse complement strand
GTGTGTGTGCGCGCGCGCGCGCCTCCTACAACTTTGACATAAAAAAATTGGGTTCTCTAACCACAATTAGACAATGGACAACGAAGGATCCTAAGGAAGGATGGGTATTGAAGACGATTCCACAGTTATAATATCTTGGCAACCTCATTTTGTACACTGGCCATATAAATCGATAGGAGGACGTAGTATTTTATATACAAAAGCAAAAAAATAAATAAGCATACCTAATGCATTTGCCACCAATTGATAAGAAGTGAGAGATCAAACTCATTTGAAAACACTACCATAAAAAGGATGAATTAGAAAGTGGAGACCACCTTTTAAACTGCTGACATAAACAACCACCTTACCTTCAATTCCTAGAGGAATTTGCTCATGGCCCTCTCAGGCTTGATACAAACTATTCGAAAAATAGAAGAAAAATGAAGACAATGAATGAATTCTTCAAGGATAGATACCTCTCTTTTATTCAAAGTAGAAGTGAAAATTATTTCACTCCTCTACTTTATAGTGGCCGGTAGGATTCAAAGAATTTTCCCATCACCCTCTGGCTATTCATATGTTGACATGTGTCTTCTTACTAAGAATATGAATAATTTCCCTATTTATGAAGCATCTGACATGTGAGGTACAAAATGACATTGCCACCATTTTACATTAAAAAGACACACATGAACTACTCTGATTGCCACTTGATACAAAGTAATGATTGATGTGATCTTACGAGATGTGATATGCTAGCTTACTAAAGCATGTTGATTTCATTCTCAACCCATTAATTGGCAATCACTCGATATAGGGACAATTGATGCTACCATATTTGGTGAGATAGATTTCGATTACCTTATTGACCAAGTCATGATTGTTAGGACATGGGCAGACCCAACACCTAGTCAGCCACTACAGCCTCCTGAATTTGCAACCTATTAGTAACAAAACCAAATCAAACTCCAAAATTCATAACGGCAGCAGAGGGAGACGACCAGGGCAATCCACTGCTGAGTGCGGTCCTGCTGCGCCTGTCTATCAGTCTGTGACGTCGCCGATCGATGAGACTGGTGGACGACGATCGGTGGTGATTTAGGAGTTGTACCAAAGCAAGCTCAAGTTGATTAACAGTTTGTAAGTTGTAGAAGTAAATGCAATAGCTGGAAACTGGACAGCTTCGTGGCCTTTGTCGGCCTATACAAAAGGTATTAGCTCAAAATCTTGCCATGATTCTGATTTTTGGGTCCCTGCCTACCTATTAGCATTCTGTTTTTCTTTTTCTTTTTTAAGTTTTTGTGAATTTGTCATTTATGAATTATGAGAAATGAGAATTTATGTTATATTATTGTCTGAGACTATGAGTTATGACTTATGAGTTATAATTTTGAATTGGAAATTGGAAATTTAGGTTTTTAGGAAATCGGGGATAAGCGAAAAGAAATTAATGGAGAAGATCTTGGGCTCAATTAAATCATGTGTACACTGTTTTTTAATCAATTTTAATTGAAAAATAAACTGGGGCATTTTGTAGATTATGAAGCGATTTTTTCAACCGAAACGAAAGTCCATACCTAGTTATTCTTTAATTGAAAAATAAATTGGGTTGTATTGAATTATATTTTCATATGTATATATTTTTTACGTTTTATTGCATTTACATATGTATCGAATTATATTTTCGGCTATTATGATCATTGATTGTCAATGGTTATCAGTCAATGATCATCGGTCACCAATCACCTGCCACGGTCTTCGCCCTAACTGAAATACAATGCTGGATTCATCCCTGGTTTGGACCCATTTTAATTAACCTTATGACTATCGATTGCTAAAACTTTGCACATGTATGGTATCGTACACAAGTAATAAAGTATGAGTAAAGTATAGTTCCATGATAATTAAGTACTTAATGTGATTTTAATTAACACTGATTATAGTTGAATAGCACAATATGATTGTTTGATTTATGTATAAATAACCTAAACTCTTCTATAAGCTAAAGAACATATATGTTGATGTATTTAATCACTTGACTTTCAATTAATTCATGCAAGTTATATCTGTATATCTCTATTTTCTATCGGGACCCTATAATGAGTGTATCACGTGCTCAAATCTTTGTTTTTTTCTCTCTAATGAAATAAAGATCGCAGTTCTATTAAACTATTAACTAAACAGTTGAAAGAATTAATCATATAACAACCATCCAAGATAAACAAGAATTGATGGTCAAAGTCTCAAATTTTGAATTTAAACATCATAACAACTTCAATTTAGCCAAGAATCAAAACATCACAAGAATACGTGTTAGAATATTGAGAGATCATATGAATATTAATTGTAGAAAGAAAAAAAAAAGTCGTGAGTTCTTGAATTATTTTAATCCCTTATGAACAATTTCCTTGTACATTCTTCTCCTTCGCCCAAAATTCAAGCAATAATCTTCAATTCACGTGTAGAAATATATATTCTTATATCTTCTTATTCTTCTCCTTCTTCTCTCTCTCTCTCTCTCTCTCTCTCTCTCTCTCTCTCTCTCAAACTTGGTTCCCCAAAATTTGAATTCTAAAGTAGATTAAAAGCGAGTTTGAATTTCCTTCATAAAGAGGTTATGTTGAAAAGGAAACAAAATATTTTCTACCGTTTTGAACCATGCAATCACATGGTTAAGCTTTCGCACCGTTTTATCTTGGAAATATTTCGATCACAAGGTATTCATATATACATGTGTATATCTTGTGATCGCAAAGTATATAATTTGCTCTACTTCACTTTTATCCCTAACTTCTTTCTTTTTCAGCGCAATTATGCTTTTGTATTTCTTAAGAGTCCTTCAAAAGCTAAGCCAATTTGATCCATCTTCTCCTCAATTTTCATTATTGGTTCATATCATGTTTTGGAGATTTATGGTTTGTTTCTCAAGATTTTACAATTCTTATTTTTAGCCCTTGTTTTTGCCCCATTTTCACTTCTTTTATATCATTAGCCTTCCAACATCGAATTTATCCTAGAGGGATCGATATTTAACCAAATTAAGCAGTAATTCTATCAAATGACTCCAATATCAGCTTTGATGTTAAAAATCATACTTATGAATTGTGGAAACTTAATCAACCAACCCTTAGTTGATACGCTAAAAGATTAGACGTTATCTCATGTCATTCAAAAGGGGTTATCGAATAAAAAATTGGGCTCAACTTTGAAAGATTAAATAAGTTATCATCTGACCTCTTCTAGTTGTTCTCTATTGTTGCCATAAATCTAGAAAACCCTAGTTCACCTTTTCTACGAGCCCATAAGCGTGTCATTTATTTCCACCATAAATCTAGAAAACCTTATGTCACCTGTCCCACTTGCCGATAACCGCTTGTTGCCACACCATCATAGTTGGAATCATATATAAAAGGGGCATTATCAAAGTAAAAAGTTAACTACAACGTTTCATATACAACTATTACTCTTTGAGATATATTTCACTTGGTATTTTCTACTTTGGTGATATTGATTCATTCTCACACTAGATGGAAATAGGGGACGATGTGCCCAACCCCTTCAATTTGTAAGACTTTCACTACAACAAAAATCGTGTTTTGCAACATGCAAAAGACAACATTCACTAATTTAATATTGCTAAAATGGTCTATTGCAACATTCTAATAAGTGAATGTTCCCATTGGTGTTAATAATTGAGATTTTGCAACATTTTTTTAAATGCACATTGCTAATGTTGCATTTTGCAACATTTATCGACTGTTGCAAAAGGTTTTATTTTCTACAACACTTATCGTTGGTAAAAGTTCATTTTGTAGCAATGTTCGGTGATTGTTGTTGAAACTCTTAACATATAGCATTTGCAATGGTCAATAATTGTTTCGAAAAGTTGCACTTTTTGTAACGTTTTTTTGAATGTTGCGAAATGTTTCATTTTTTTTGCAATGTTTATTAAACGTTGTTAAAATATGATTCTATAAAAACGTTCAATAACTGTCGCAAAAAGTTTTATTTCATAATTCTTGTAACTTAAGGAATCCAATGGTTCTTAATAATCAAGCCCACCTATTAATAAATTCAGCCGACGTATTAGTAAACTCATACCAACATAAGACCTAACCCAAAACATTTCCAATTAAAATTGTGTTCGTCGTGTCTCCATTTGTGTCTACAATTTTGACTTCATCTATGTCTTCGACTTCATCTATGTATGAATCTATTGTCGTAGTGTTTGAAGTCTGTTAATAGATCAACATAAGACCCAACTTAAAAACATTTCCAATTAAAATTATGTGTTCGCCCTAACCCTCCAAGCTTCTGTGTTCGTCATTCAAGTCGTATCTCCATCTACATCTGCATCTACATCTTCGACTTCAATTGTGCCTTCGACTTTATCTGCATCCGAATCTACTACCTTTGTGTTTGAAGTCCATCGCTTCATCTTTTCCAATATGTCACCTTTCTTTTCTCCCTTTTTATACACGCTTATTCTCTGGACAAACTTCTAAGTAGTGTGTTATTTTCTTGTTGCACATTAGGTGTGGTTGAAGTATTTCCTATACAATTGCGTCTTTTTCTATAATTTTAATAACTTGTTTGATTTACTCTGTTAAGGAATTTTGGCAATGTTTTTTGGTGAGGCCATTCCATACACTCTTAGAATATGCTACCTATTGATGAATCATAGGGTGTTAGTTTGATGAACATGGAGTTTGAATATGGCGATAAGGATGAATATAAAAGAAAGGTGGACAAGAAAAAGAGAAATGTCACTTATTATCCTTGTTGGACCTTCGGCTAGTGGGGCGTTGGTCTATGGTTTATCATCTCCGATTAGCTTAGTTTTTACTCTTTAATCTATATTCGAACTCCACAATCTTTTGCTTTGTGAAGTTCTGCTTTATCATTCCTGCTAATTGATTCTTTTAAAGTTGTATGTTATCCACTCTTTGACATAGTTTAGCCGGGTATTTTTACTAATCTCTTAGAGATAATGACTAGGATGACAATTTGGGGGCACTTTAAAATCAATAAATTTGAAATCTTCATTTCTGCCTAAATGGATCCTTATAATTGTAAAACTTTCCATCCTTTTAATATTCTATCTGATATTCCAGGTTTATTTCTACCAATAACTTAAAGCTTTTTAATCTTGCAAAAAGCTCAAGGCATATCATTTTGAGTGACCTTTTATGGGATAGTTAATTTGGTTTGCAATATGTTTTGACACATGTGAAAGGTCTTCCCTTAACTTCCATTGTAAATAAATAACATTAGCCATGTTCAGTGAACGTGTTGCTTACAAATGGCTTCACAATGCATCCAAACAGTTGTGGCTGAGGTGTGAGATCGAGAACTTATCATAAAACATACGTTCAAGGGTTCTATCTTCTACTCACAAATTTATTATTTCATTGTCCTAGTGGAAATGCAATAGATTAAGGTGAAACAAAGAAGATCAATAAGTCTATTGTGAATTTCTTGCTTTCTCTGGCAATTCTTTTGAGCTTATTTACCACACCTCTGGGTATAAATAACCATCTTCTAGTCTTTATTCTTGTTTATATACTTTTTCCTTGTTTTCCTAAAAGTAGAAATTGATTGTAAGTAGGGGATAAACTAAAACTAACATGGTCAACTATCTCCAGGTCAACTATCATAATATGCTTAAGAGTAAAATCACTGAGAATCTGAATGCTTTTTCTACTCATCTAGGAACTACTAATGAACAATTTTGATGTCTACACAGTGGTAATGAAAACTTGATACATATATGTTGAATGTGCAAGTTCTCTTTGATGAGTGTTCTACACTCATGATATTTATGCCACTTAATTCGTTATTTTGTTATCCTTAAAAGAGTTTTAGGGTATTTTAATGTGTGTTTTGATGTTGTGATAGAGGTTGATGAAATTGAAGGAATAAGCAAAAGTTGGCAAATTGGAGAAACAGACTAAATTGTAAGAGATCCAAAGTTTGAGGACTAAAGTACAAATATTCAAAAGCTGTGTCGAACCTCACAATGAAAATTCGAGAGTGCTAGGAGTCAATTGAATGAAGAAACAAGTCAAGGGGATCAAATATAATCAAAGTATGATCACACATCAATTTTCAACCGAAAAGTTATGTTCCTGATTTTTAGTCTCATATTGAGACTCATTTTTTACACATCAAATGTTCGAATTGGAAAATGATATCTGAATCAAAGTTTTAGCCATTTGAGTTATCTTTTCATCGCATCTTGAATCACATCAACCAAACATTGGGAGAAAAGGTTATAATAGAAATATTGAAGGACGCACACTGTTGAATTTTCACCTGAAATGGGTGCGGCATGGCCTCTGTCGTTGAAAATTAGCAGCATCATGGGCACCATAGTTCCCATATTGGGCACAGAGGTGCCGCTGGGTGAGAAAATATGTTTTTAATATTTTTGGATTCTTTTCTTAGCCCAATTCAACCTTAATTCATCCAAGACGCCAAAAATACTATAAATACATGATCAAAGACCTATTTTCAAGAAATTGAAGGGGGTAAAACATCAAAGATATTTGAGAAATCAAGCGAGAAGATGCGAAGAATATCATGGAGAATTCCAACTAAAGCTTCAAAAGATTTTATCTTTCCCTTCTTCCTTATGTTCTCTCATATAAATTGTATAGATTTCTTGAATTCCATCATGAACTAAACAATTTATCTAGGGTTTGATGTAGCCAAACTTGATAATTTGATTTGATTTTGTCATAATTATTTCTATTTGATTTTTCATATATGTTTGATTGTGTCATGAAATTAATGTTTCAATTAATTGGCCACTAATTGAATGAATAGATACTAGTCAATTTTGGCACTCGAGAGAGGGAAATTTAGGCGGGATCATAGGATTGACACAACGTAGGTTTTATGGGTTTCGAGAGAAAGTATAGGATTTATGAAGCTTACTCCATTAAAAAATCGTGAACTTGATAAAATCTTTGATTTTAATTCAGAATAGAGATATTGGAATTGAATTCTAAGATTAATTTATAGCCGATACTCGAGCGAGATGAGAGAAATATATTAGGATTCTTGCTTTTAAACATGAGAAAGTTAACTAGAATAGTTAGGCATAATTGAATCATAATTGAAAGTTAGGTGAAATCATTCCCTAGACATTTCTTATATTAAGTCATTCGTTTACATTTCATTATTTGAGTTCGTAACTAAAACCATCATTAGATTAGTTAACGATATTGATTTCAAATTTTTTTATCGAGATAAATTTAAAACTAAGACAATTATAGTACTTAGTATAAAATATTCGACACTCTTACTCTAATACTTTATTACAAAATTTGACCCCATACACTTGTGGTATAATTCACTTTGCAAAAAACGTGTGACACTCTTTATTTTGACCATACCATTGTAATAACCATACAATTTTCCTTCTTTCACATATTGTTGAGAAGGCCTAGTTATTTAGATGTCTTGTCTAAATTTGATTATCTACAAATCTTTTGCTAAACCACAATTGCACAGAAAAAGCCTATGTTCACATTTATTTATCTTTTTCTCTAATGTATCTTTGTGTTGTTTAGCATTGGATAGTATATTTGCGTATAATGGACAGAGTGGCCACATTTATCAAAGTTATCATCTAAAACTAATCTTACAAATGAGGTACTACACATGGAAAATTTGAGGTGTTAAATATTGCATTGGTACAAGTTTAAGGAGGAGGAAGTTGTAGCAGAAGGGAAGATTGCAACAACAAACCCAAGTGCAAAGGTGCATCACTTGCCACTAGGACGACTGATGGAATGTTTGGGTTGAGGAAGTGTATATGGATCATTTAACCTTATACAGACCTACACATGAATTTTGAACTCTTAGTAAATTCATGGGAAATACTGTTGTTTGGCTGAAGAGCGGTATTAGATTTCTTTGAAAAAGGTATATTTCCTGGATTTATTACATGAATGTGTGAATCTATTTCCATTTTCTTTCCAGCACACATGGTATTTAGTATGTTAATAGTGGTTTCAAGTTGGTTTGATGAAATTGATGACTATTTTGTTATCAAGGAAAACATTGCAAGACATGGTAATGATTCTATAACTCCCTGAACTGCTGCTTTAGTCATAAGACCTCTAAGTCTCTTCATTATTCTTCTACAAAATGGATTATTCAATACTTATGTAGTTCCGCATATGTTCATTGATTCTCTATTGGAAAGATGACATCTTCATACTTGCATTTTAATGATATCTAATTGCAAGATACATCTTTTTATGACATTCCCAGAATAACTAAAATTACATTTCTTATGCTTGATGGTTTTTGTTTTTTGTATTAATTTGTTTACGATATTGCTTAAGCATATACGCTACTGTTGAGTTACCCAATTGGGTTTACAATGAAACCTAAAAGTGAACACAAAAGAATGAAATTTGTAGTGCTAATTGGTTCTTGCTATTCAAGGTCATCTAATTAATGCTTTTGAATTTCATTTACAGGTGTAGTTTTTGTTGACAGCTTATAGATTAAGCATTCCCATGGCTGATTTAGAAGAAAATAATGCATTATTTCCATTTTTTATTGTCAATGATTGCCTTGCCTTTAGTGCTTTATACAATTATGAAGTTATTATGTGCTGCCTCAACAAAATGCATCAACTCTGAGTGGAAATACCGTAATTTGCTTTCGAACGGGTCTGTTACATTTTTCTTATTTTACACGATCTTTTATTTTCTGTGTGGTGAAGCTATATTACAATTTTAGTTCCAAATTTATTTTTGCAGATTACCAGTGTCTCAGCATGTGGAAACTTGACTCTTGTGTTTTTATTGGTTATCATTGTCATTTTTGTTTATTGCATAAAGACCATAATTAGTGAGGTACGCACTGACCAATTAGAATCATGGTAACATATGTGAACCCTTTTTTCTGAACTTGCTCCAAAACATACAATCATGTTTATCATGTAATCTATTATGTGCTTGTATTTTCTTCAGTTATGGAACATTGAATTTATTTGAGGATAATACTTTTTTGATTTTCTCAAATTCAAGTTTTGGAGCTGTTCAACATCCTTGGATTAGAACCTAGAGCTTCGAATTCCGAAATTAAGAAGGCATACAGGAGACTTTATATACAATACCATCTTAAAAGCACATTGTACATGTTTCTTGTTTCATATTATGTGTTAGATTTTTAGTATTGGCGATTCTATCAACAAAAGGACTAATTTATAATGTGTTGTAAAAGTCAAGGACTTAAGGTACAATTTGTATAAGTTAGATTATGAATTCTAGAGTTCGAGCATAAAAAGAAGAGAAACACGACGCTGCATTTTCGCTAGCCTATCGTCTAGCTCACGCTTGAGCGGCAGAAACTGAAACGCTTTCGCCCACTTGTTGCTTCACCCTCGCTCGAGCGATAACTCCTTCGCTCGAGAAACATACTCCCTCGCTCGAGCGATATATTTATGCGACCAGACCGATTCGTGATTTTGAAGAGTTTTTACACGGCTCATAACACCTAAACATTCCCAACTATAAATACAGATGTCTAGGACGATTTTCAACAGGTTGCTTAATTGTGCTATCATTGCAAAACATTCACATCATTGTTTGAAGATCCAAGAACACAATTCATTGGGAATATTATACATATCATTCTTGAGATCCGGCAACCAAGTTTTGGAAAACATCAAATTGAAGAATCCAAAACACCAACTTCCTAAACATCCTTATGAAGGCACTTTCTCAGTTGCACTTCAGAAGTTTATGGAGGTTGAGAGAGGTTAGACTACAAGCGTAGGAAGAAGAACGAGATAGGTGATTCCTAGGTATCCACTTGGAAGAGACAATTGTAGAAGATCGTGAGTCTGGAGGAACATCAGATCTTTGAGGTTACATGAATTACAGTAACGGAAACTAGTGAAATTTTCTATGCTGGAAACGGATTGTAATCCATATTGTCTATAGTGGAGGTAACTGGCTTGGTCCCGAAATTTTTACCCAGTTGAGTTTCTCCGTCATCATATTGGTGTTGTTTATTGCTTTCCATATTACAAATTGCGGTAATTCAATTTAGGATAATTGAATTGTTTGTTTAACCATCTAGAAACTAATTAAAAGTAACTTGTTGCTTTAGTTAGTATAATTCCACACATAACGTCGAATTTTGTTAGTAAACACGCATTTTCAATTGGTATCAGAGCCTAATTTTGATTTCTGACCTTCAATTATCTAGATGAGTAGTTCATTTTTCGTCCCGCCATATTTTGATGGCAGTAATTATTGTTAGCCCAAGAATAACTAACCAAGAGGGGGGTGAATTGGTTTTTAAACTTTTTCGACACTTAATCTCAAAATAACTCAATACACAAGATATAAATGCAAATTGTAATAAAACAAAGAAATATGCAAATATGATAACTTAATTCAAGTATTAATATAGCACAATATAA
>CAIGRH010221133.1:0-10221 GCA_903798295.1 Fraxinus nigra | reverse complement strand
ATGTGTGATTAAAAAATAAAGAATTTTGTTTTATTTGCGTATAATATTATCTCAATGAAAAATGTGATTGAAAATTAAAGAGAGAAAAATATATATTTTTTTAAAATGAGAATCAAACATAACCTAAATTTGTCACGGTAGGTGAACACACACACACAGCAAATATAATCCAAATATCATGGAGTGCGTCATGCTATAATTATCATTTCCGATGGTCAAATAATGACCGTCTTTTTTCGAGGACACTTGTCGAATATCGAGCACGCTCCTATTTGTGTNGAGCCACATTATTTTGGAATAATAAATTGACGAAGAATGTGTGATTAAAAAATAAAGAATTTTTTTTTATTTGCGTATAATATTATCTCAATGAAAAATGTGATTTAAAATTAAAGAGAGAAAAATATATATTTTTTTAAAATGGGAATCAAACATAACCTAAATTTGTCAGGGTAGGTGAACACACAGAGCAAATATAATCCAAATATCATGGAGTGCATCATGTTATAATTATCATTTCCGATGGTCAAATAATGACCGTCTTTTTTCGAGGACACTTGTCGAATATCGAGCACGCTCCTATTTGTGTTGCGAGTTCAAGTGTTATGGGATTGTATTTTAGTTTATCCCTGACACTTCAACTTATGATATATTGGAGTCCAACTCGTTGACATCCATAACTTACTCATTTGGAGTTTTCACTATCAACCAAATTAACGAATTTAATCTACTCCTTTAAAGTTAAACAACGTCATCTTTGATACTAATAATCGAGTAGTCTCATGAAATAAAGCCCAAACAAAATCATCACGGCAGAATCTATTCAGGCGAGTGTGGAAGAATGAAAAACGGATGAAAAGGAAAATGTGATGAAGTTAATTCCCTCTCTTATTCGATGTATATGATTACAAATATTTTCTTGAGATTTTGAAACTAAAAGGTAGAAGAAGAATTATTTTCTTTTTATATATTAATTATTTCCTTCTATATTTTTTTAAAGTCAAACTCTATAATTAATTATAAACCTATCTCCATCACATTTTTCCCTTGTTTGCTCAATTGCTCTGCAATTGAAGAGTACCGTTCAAACAATCCAATAGTTAATTGCAGTTTGCAATGATAATTAGATAAAGATATATTCAGATACCCTTTTCCCTCCAATCATATTCCACTGTGTTTTATTTGGATCATTTTATTTACTTTATGGGTTTCATCCCTCTCTCTCTCTAAAACATTTTCCTCTCTCTCTCTCTCTCTCTCTCTCTCTCCGAAAATATTGACTGGGATTCCGGCGGAAGAGGTGGAAGTGGAAGAGTAGAAGATCAAAATTCTTCTGCTTCTACGAAACTGTTTTTAAGTGTTTAAGTTTCTATATTAATTTTTGAGCAGTTATCATCGTCTTCATCTGTCTCATGAGGTCGGTCTCTCTCTCTCTCTCTCTCTGTAGATTGTATTCTCCCATTTTTCGATTTTCTTCCTGCCCAATATTATGTCTATGTTTTCAATCATTTTATTTTCTTGTCTTTGATTATCAGTAGCGTTGTTTTAAANCTCTCTCTCTCTCTCTCTCTCTCTCTCCGAAAATATTGACTGGGATTCCGGCGGAAGAGGTGGAAGTGGAAGAGTAGAAGATCAAAATTCTTCTGCTTCTACGAAACTGTTTTTAAGTGTTTAAGTTTCTATATTAATTTTTGAGCAGTTATCATCGTCTTCATCTGTCTCATGAGGTCGGTCTCTCTCTCTCTCTCTCTCTCTCTCAGTAGAACTGATTCGGGTTTTTAATAAATTTTTTTATTAGAGGTTTTGATATATGATTTGTGCTCAAGATTCTAAGTAAGTTTTATTTTTACGGTAAAATTGTGATCTTTATTTACGATGAAGAACTAAAGGTGTGATCTTTTCTTGGATTTTCGGTAAGTTTTTTAATTTGAATTTTGAAGTAGGTTTTATGGGGTTTTTATGCTTCTGTGATTGGAGAATTTTGTTAATTTTAGTTGTTTTTATCTATTTAGAGGTCAGGTTGACCAAATCCCGAATTGAAATATGAGTTGATCTGTAATGTTTTCTTACCATTAATCCAAATTCTGAGGAGTTTTTCAGGAATTGAACTTTTAGTTGTTTTAATCAGCTGAGCAAATTTCCTCTGTTTTTATTGTTATTATTTTTTTAAGTGAATATACTATTTATTTTATACTGGTATTTGCCTATTTTTGGTTGTAGTTGTTAAATATTCAATGGAAGCTTCTCAATTTCTTGATAAAAGTATTCATTTGTTAATTCATTGCTCATTTCTTAATTTGAAATGCACATGAGTAGTTGGTGGCCAATGTAAATTATTGAAATAGGCAATCAAGTTTGTCGCGTATGCATGCATATGTGTCTTTGCGCTCGCTCTTATTTTGTTATTACTTTTTTGTGAGACAGTTGATAGGATGACTTATTTTTAGCCTCAAAAGATTAAGGTTGTTGTGTATGCATGCACATGTGATTTTTGGAACTTGTAATTTTGTTGATGAACTTACTTATTTCTCTAGAGGGCTATTATGATACTTAGATATCGTTTTATCTTTGCAGGAAGTGATCTAATGGAGCAACCTGCAAATAATTCTACGTCACGTAACTTTGAAGGTTCCTCCTCTTTTGCAGCTATGAGATGTCAGAGATTTGAGATACACTTTCAGAAATAGATTCTCATCGCCTGATTATTTTACATTTTTTTGTAGGTCTATCTAAAACTCCATCCACAAACATCCCGGGTAAAGAGAAAAGTGAATGGAGAAACCCGTCTGGAACTGATGTATATCATTCGTTAATTGATGCTAGCCTCTTCTCTAGCTCATTGCCTGTCCTTCCGCACAAGAAGTGTAAGCACAATTGATTGAGCTTTTCTGTGCCTTCCTATTACATTGAATTATTTCTTAGAGTTGGTTCTTATCACTTGCAGTAACTTTTAATGAATCTGAGCAAAGTGTTCAATCAGTTGATGATACTTTACCAAGCCTAGGTAAACTTCGTCTAGAAGACGAAGTTAAGGATCCGCTCGAAGATATTGAACCGAATGCTATAGGCTTTCTCCCTGGTGATGAAGAGGAGCTCCTAGCTGGTCTCGTGGACGATTTTGATCTTAGTGGCTTGCCGACTCAACTTGAGGAATTGGAAGATGATTTCTTTGGCAGTGGAGGGGGAATAGAATTAGAATCCGAGCCTCAAGAGAATCTAGTGAATGGAATCTTGAGGTTAAGTATGTCTGATGGTATTAATGGAAACAACATTGCCAATTATGGTTTCCAAAATGGCTTTGCTAATGTTAGCAGTGAACACCCGTATGGAGAGCATCCTTCAAGAACATTATTTGTACGGAACATAAACAGTAACGTAGAGGACTCGGAACTGAAAAGTCTCTTTGAGGTATAATTTATTAGCCAGATTCCTAAATTTTTGCATCCTACTCTTGTCAATATTTTCACCCTCTTTTATTTTGCTTGCTAAATTAGTCTTTTGATGCAATATTTTCTTCGTTGCTTTTGCTCCCTACTAATCATTTTGATAATTTCAGAAACCTGAAGAGATCTGCTATTTACTCGTTCAATTTTTTTAATTCTTTTATGCATATATTGTTTTGGAGTGGGTTTGGTCGTGTGTTGCCCTATAGTTACCTAACTTACTGCTGATTTTTGCTGCCAAGGAAACTTCTGAAGTTTGAGAAAATAAAGAACATGGATAATCTATTGAATGGAGGTGGTATTCCAGTTGTATATTTTTGTTTTTCTTAATTTTGGGGAACTTTATAATCTGCTTTTTCAGATTGACATAGAGGGTGGAATGTGTTGAATTTTATTTTATTATATCTGTGTATGAGTGCAAGTCCACTTTGTTACTCCCTGGATGGTAATTGTTTTCCTTATTTATTTAATTTAAACTTCAATTCGTTGCAAAATGTTGATTGATAGATAAAAGGCAGCTTTGTTAAATTAAATACATGAAAATAAAATCTAAAATGAAAAAGAACTAGAAAGACATGATATTTATCACATTCCTGAAATAGATCTTTAATTTGAGAATTCTTAGGATGTTTCACAGGTATTGAAGTCATGATTTGATTTCCATATGGAAAAATATTTTTCCTTATATAAAATTCTATTCACAAACCATATACGTATTTGTCTCTCTTTGGATCTAATCACCCAAATATCTCCAGTCTGTATAAAAGAGATGATAGTTATGTGCTATTGTCTAAGATGGTGACAAACTGAATATGCTTTAAATTAGGACCTTCGATGAACTTATGTACTGACTATAGCTATGGTGTTTTTGTTTTGTTAATCAAACTTTTGCTTTGTGAATTTTTTAAAACTTTGTCATTTGTTCCCTCTAGTCAAATTTTGTTCTCTTAATTGTACATTTAAGTTCGAGTGAAACTAATTTATTAAACAACTTATATTTGCTTTTTCTTTTTCTGCTAATAGCAATATGGAGATGTCAGAACTCTCTATACTGCATGTAAGCACAGGGGATTTGTTATGATATCTTACTATGACATAAGAGCTGCTCGAACTGCAATGCGCATGTTACAAAACAAGCCCTTAAGACGAAGAAAACTTGATATTCATTTTTCGATTCCCAAGGTATGTACCAAAATATCACCTTTTTTTCGACGTCATTGAATAGATGATCACGTATTGGTTTTTTCTTGCAACATTCAGGATAACCCATCAGAGAAAGATATTAACCAAGGAACACTTGTGGTGTTCAACTTAGATGCCTCAGTAACCAATGATGACCTTCGCCAAATATTTGGGGCTCATGGTGAGGTCAAGGAGGTATAATTTTGCCCATGCATCTAGTTGTTAACTTCTTGTCCTTGTTTTATCTTCTGCTGTTATTTATAGTGGTTCCGGTTGGAGTTCCTCTTTTGTTGCATTAGTTGTCTTTTTATGAAATGCAGATCAGGGAAACACCACATAAACGACACCATAAGTTCATTGAGTTTTATGATGTTAGAGCTGCAGAAGCAGCTCTCAAGGCTTTAAATAGAATTGACATAGCTGGGAAGCGAATTAAGCTTGAACCTAGCAGGCCCGGTGGAGCCCGCCGGAGGTATGTTAATATCTCAGCTTTTATGTTCTAATATTGTGTTGGTTCTTAATGTTATTTACCATGACTATTTCCATTTTTTTGCTGACAGTAATTACATGTTTTTATTTTTTGTTGCCTAGCTTAATGCAGCAATTGAGTTTGGAGCATGAACAAGATGACACACGAAGCTTCCTTCATCCAGTTGGTTCACCGATAGCCAACTCCCCTACAGGCATGTTGACAGATGATCTTTGTGAAGATAATGAATATATCCTATTTGTAGTCAATATTCATAATTGCAACTTATTTTAAATTAAATCTAGTTGCACGATTTTCACAGGTAGCTGGTCAAATTTTGGCAGTCCGGTTGAGCTCAATCCATTGCATGGTTATAGTCGGTCACCTTGTTTGGGAAATCTCAGCCCGGTGGGGAGCAACCACTTGCCTGGTTTGGCCTCCATTCTTCCTTCCCAAGTTTCAAATCCTGTGAAGATTGCTCCTATTGGTAAAGAACCTGGAAGAGTAAGCCATGTGAAACAGGTTATTACCAAGGCTAATACAGCACCAGGAACAGCTTATCAGCATCATCATTCTGTTCTTGACCCCAGTTTAAGCTCAAGTCCTGGACCTGTGTCGTCATTTGGTGATTCCAAGTCATCTAGCATTGGAACACTTTCTGGTCCTCAGTTTCTTTGGGGAAGTCCCACTATTCAATCAGAGAGCATAAATTCTTCTGCCTGGTCAACATCATTGAAGGGACGTCAATTTTCTTCCTCTAGACAGGGAATTTCTTATCCACACCCCACTCAGCCTGGCTCATTTCACGGTTCACACCATCACGTTGGATCTGCTCCATCTGGTATTCAACTAGAAAGGCATTTCGGTTTTTTTCCAGAGTCACCAGAAACATCCTATATGAACCCTGTAGCATTTGGAGCCACAAATTTTGGTCATAGCAATGGGAACCATGCAATAAATATGGGGGTTCCTGGGGCCATGAACATGGGTGTTGCTTTTGCTGGAAACTTTACCGAAACTGGTTCTCCTAGTTCCCGAATGATGTCAATGTCAATAAATGGTCCTACATATTTTGGGAATGGCTCTTATGGTGGCATTGGAGCAGCCGCCAATGATGCATTAATTGGTGACCGTGGTCGTAGAAGGGCTGATAGTGGAAGCCACATCGATAACAAAAAGCAATATCAACTAGATTTGGAAAAGATCATCAATGGGGAAGATACTAGGACTACTTTGATGATTAAAAATATCCCAAACAAGTAAGAAACATTAAAAATAATTTAAATATCCTTTTTCGTTCTCTAATTACTGATTCTTGAAGTATTTTTCTTACTTTCCTTCTCTGAAGGTACACTTCAAAGATGCTGCTGGCGGCTATTGATGAAACTCACAAGGGTACATATGATTTCCTCTATTTGCCCATTGATTTTAAGGTAATTTCTCTGTTGAGTTATATTTATTTAATTTTTGCTAAGGTCAATCCATAGATTATTAATGTTAAATTCTTTCGTCCAGAATAAGTGCAACGTTGGGTATGCCTTCATCAACATGGTGTCTCCTTCACACATCATCACCTTCTATGAGGTTTGTGTTCATTTTTTCTTCACTACCCTGAAAAGTTTGGAACATTTGGCAATTGTTCTTTTGATGTTTCGTAATCACCATGGCAAGCTACATAATTATATATTTTATTTATGAATCTTCTTGGTGACAAATTGACTTCGTCACATGCAAATTTGTGCAGGCATTTAATGGGAAGAGATGGGAAAAGTTTAATAGTGAAAAGGTTGCTTCTTTGGCATATGCGAGAATCCAGGGAAAGATAGCTCTCGTCTCACACTTTCAGAATTCAAGTTTGATGAATGAAGACAAGCGATGCCGACCTATTCTGTTCCAGCCGGAGGGTCAAGGGTCATGTGATTTGGTAAGTTACAGATTTGTTCGCGCAGTCTTTCTTATAAATGCAATACGTATTTGTGATGAATTGTCATATGCTTTCTAGTTACAAAATTTTATTCATCAATTGGTTCCTCTGAGATGTATATGAAGGAAATGGTTTGTCCTATTGTGGGTCAATATCCCTGTTTCTCGTCACTTCACATTCAGAGTTTCTTGTGATGCATGAACTTCTAGACGAACACCGATTGCAAAGATTTCTGTCGTTTTTCAAAACCGTACATTATATCTAACAGTAAACCATAATCAGATAACCCAATCTGAATGCATTTTTTTGGGTCACTCAGGAATCTTTACCGTCCAGCAATCTGAACATCTTTATCTGTCAGCCTGATGGATCATACATTGGAGATTCTCTCGACAGCCCAAAGAGTGATCCTGATGAGACGCCAGAGAAAATTTGAACACACACCTAAAGCGGCTGATTAAGAATAAGAATTGGTCAGCAATAACTACTAACTTCTGTTTAGGTTTTACATATATAAATTTGTCATCCTAATTATGAAACTCGAATGTGCATATATTACTATCATCTACCAGGCAGTATCCGTCTTTTGTTATGGATGCTCCACATGTAGGAGGAAGTTTTTGAAGAAGAAGCAGAAGGAGCGTTTATTCACATATATACATGAAATCTCTTATCGCTGCTATATGCTATGTTCGACCATTTCTGCATTCTCTCATTTTCTTCAATTTCTTGTGACTGCCAAGTTGGATTCATGAATAGTGAGTAGTCTATTGAGTTGGTCGTGCTCGCGATGGGGTTGCTGTTTTTGAAGTGTATAGAATCAACTGCAAACAGGCCCTGTATATTTTGTGTCCTGTGGTCTTTTGTAACTCTGAAACTGTGTACTTGAGACGTGAATGTAAAATATTTATTACCTTTCTTTCTCTTCCTATGTTAATGTCTCTTGCACCAGTTATTGATTGCACATTTTGGTATGTTTGGTGAGAGAGATTTAATTATATTGGACAATATGTTTGGCTCAGCTTATAAGCAGCTGGTTTCAACAGTAAGCATCCAACCCGAAGTAAGATTAAAAAAAAAAAAAAAGTTACGAAGTTAAAATCATGTTCATTGTAATGTACAAAACAATTTAAATATATGGTCATGTTTGATTGCAACGAATTCCATAGAAAATGTCACATCTGCGATAAACGATTTTCACTTTGGTCGTTTGATTGCAACGTGAAAATGAAAACCGAATTTCAAGGTACAACCACTTTAAGCTGCATTATTAATTTTTTTTTTCATGAAAAACAAATTCATATGGGTTTGATGAATTTTTTATTTTCTAACTAACATGGAATTTGAATTCTATCTTTGCCAATCAAACGGACCCTACTTCAAAACATGAGAAGTGTGTTTCTTGAATTCTTAAAATAAAATGCTGACAACATTTATCCTTAGAAGATTTAATCTAGAGACCTAGGCTTAAATATTAACGTGACCTTTACGTGTGATTTTAGCATCTAAGATAACGGTTTCTGTCATGTAATAACTCATTTTCAGATTTAAATAGGTTAGTAATTCATAACTTCATTTTTCAAACATTGTTCTAAAACATTCGTCTAGACTATGCCTATATACAAATTTAAATATTGTTGTCAAGTCACATTTTATGTTTTTTTAGGTTTGATTTCACCTAAAATTTGCCTAGTCTCGCTTAAACTCTCAAAAAGATTAAAACGAATAGCAAGTCAAAACCACATTAATAAAGAAGTTGGGAAATCTAGACCTAGAGCTTGTTTGGTACAACTCAAAATTCAATTAAAATTGAAATTATAATCATTATTGAGTTCCATCCGTCTAATAAAAGTCAACAATAATGGCTAATTTTTCAATTTTAATCCGATTTTAATCTCTACTGGCTAGTCTTATTTCCTTAGACCATGTAATAACTATTCTCCTACACATATATGGCATGAGAGAACCTTCAAATGCACACACATTCGATTTGCATTATCATCATAATCTTGTGAAAGACTATTACGAACCATCCATCTTGTAAATGAGTATTTTGTAAGCAATATATTGAACACATCAAAAATATTGTTGCTTTGAAAAGGTCTGAACACTGGTTCTTGCTATTTTATTTTCCTTTAGGGAAATAAAGCGATCATGAGATTGAGTCCTTAACTAATTTAGGGTGTGTTTTTCATGGATATTCAATATTCTTCTTTTTACTACACACGCAATTCACATCTATCTGTGTTAATAAATTTCAATAATTTACGTTTCTGAAGGGAGAATGGATAAAGGCAAGAAGATATATTGCGAGTAGAAAGAAGTCCCGAACACAAAAAGGACAACAAATTAGATATGAATGGACTATTCAAACTTGAAAAGTTGCATGAAGATCTTATGTTACAAGACTCACCAACTCATTAACAAGAATTGCATGATCTCAAAATTTGAATGAGTAAATTACACCCTAGTTTTCAATTTGAATGAATTTATCAAAAGATTCCCTTTTTTGTATTTTGAGATCTGGTCTTTCATGTTCTTGGTGGTTTGAATTTTGAACCAATTAATTAAGGACATTGGTAAATAGCAAAATGTCTTAAATTTCTTGTTTAAATCTCAACAATTAACCTCGTCGTTTGCCTCAAATAGATTTTTTGTTAGGGAATTGGAACCCTCACTTAAAATGGATCGATCAACTACTTACTATTAACAATTAGTGTTTAGAAACCCGGGATCCGAGACACGGTATGAGAAACATGTGAATTTTATAGAAACAATTTGAATAAACAATCAAGAATACATTTTGAGATTTGTTTCGACCATTGGAGCGAGTGTGTCTCTATATGAATTAAGTTCAAATTTCGAGTCATTTTTTGATCTGTCATAATTTCTTCGATCTCAATATAACTATTTTGTTACCACTTCACTCATGTCAACTAGTCCCGCCTTAATGTTTCCCTCGTATTAATATATAAGACTTTGAACATGACCAACTCTCATAATGTGACGGGTGGTCGAGTGCGTAAACAAGGTCCAATTTAAATACCAATTAAAATACAACACGTGTAGTGTCTAAATTATATCAAGATAAAACACCACAATTACTTCATCCATACGATAACGAGACGATTAGGTTAACATTTTTTAAACATAAATAAAATAAAGTCAACTCTTGGTGGTTGTAATTAACTGCAGAACTTGAT
>CAIGRH010221125.1:0-10438 GCA_903798295.1 Fraxinus nigra | reverse complement strand
GACTCCAAGATATTTGATTGATGCAGCTTTTCCATTACACTGCCAACTGGATTCGCTAACACAAACTGCCAAAAAATAATAATAATAATAATATTGTAGTGGAAACACCAATTATTTACAGAACAAATTGCGAGAATTCGCCCAAAAAAATTTATTTTTGTTTTTCTAAAACATGGTTTTATGATGGTATACCTTGAGTGATCGTTTCTCCAATATTTTTCTTAGTTCTCTAATTGTATCGATACCACTTGTGTCTATTGCTGTCACCGCTGGTTAAGAAAAATGAAATATTGTCAGTATCCCCAACTCGAAAAAAAGAAAGAAGAGAAAGAAAAGACCATGTTTTCTTGACTGACCTGTCATATCCAAAATTACACATTTCATACTGTTTCTGCTGTTGGTTTCAATCCATTCTTCCTCTTCTCTAATCCATCTTAATATCCTGTAACCGTTAATTTCTCCGATTAGTCATTTAGAACGCGGAAATAGTTACTGTGTTTAAAAATGTCAACCCTGCAGGAAAGTTTGTACCTTTCTTGTATGTAAGTAGAATTTGCAAAGTAAATAGGAGCTTCAACTGCAAGTATAAGGAAAGACTGTACTCTAACAGCTTCTCTGTATCGGTTAAGGTTTTGATATATTTGAGTACCGGGAATGTTCCCCAAAACGCCTGTGTTTGGCCTTGTAATGTGCAAGAGAATCTTAAAAATTGAAACTCCAATCTGAAATTCATTGATCATAATCTAGATTAGTATATTTCACAGGAAAAAGGAAAGTTTTTCAATGAATTTATGAAGAGAGACTTACTGCTATAGAAAGACCAATAGGCACGGAAATGAAAAGAACCCCGAGAAAGGAACACATACAAGCTAAGAAATCAAGTTTGTCGACTCTCCACAGGCGAATAGCAGCCCAATAATCAATTAGGCCAATGACAGCAGTTATGATAATTGCTGCTAGGATGAAATTGGGTGTGTAATAGAACAATGGCATGAGAAACAACAAAGTCACAAGCACGGCTGCTGCCATTACTAGATTGGACACTACAGTTTTCGCCCCGGCATTGTAGTTCACAGCAGATCGTGAAAATGATCCTGTAATAGATCATGCTTCAGTTTTATACAAAGCTGTCTACTACCGATGAATAGGTGATCAAGGGAAGACATTGAAAATGAAAATGAGATTGTTACCAGTGGTGACATAGCATGATGAACAGGATCCGGCCATGTTCATGAGGCCGATAGCCATCATTTCTTTGTTTCCATCGACTTGGTAATTCTTTAGCGTCGCAAATGTTCTTCCCACTGCAATCCCTTCCTACAGAACAGTGCAAAATGATAGTGATATGTTATATCATTTTCATACACGTAAGCACATTATAAACTGAGTATTATAAAGTATTCGAAGATGTAGAAAGTCACTCACTGTGAGAGACAGTATTCCGGTTACAATACCGGTTTTCATTGCAAGAGCCAAATGAGGGCCATGAAAAAACAGCATGTTCAATGACGGGGGATTTAGACCCTTTTGCAAGTGTCCAATCTGTTGAAATTAATAAGGATTTTCAAATAATGCGCAATGGAAAGAATAGGTTGAACATTTCTCATCAATAATCATATGCAATTGAATTGAAATTCCTAAAAAAATTAACATTTCTTACAGTTTGAATCCCATGAACCTTGGATTTAAGGCAGACGATGAGAATGGTAGACAGAATGACTGATGCTAATGGGGCAGCGGCTGAAACCCAAAAGAGTTTTGGTTTCCTAATGCTCTGCATTCAATGATTAAATCCGAAACTATAATAAACAAATGAAAGAAAATCTACGCGAACGTTAATATACTTTGGAGTGATCATGAACGCTTACAATTTGCCTCGTTGTCAATAACAGGACTAGAAAACTAACTCCCATAACAATTGTTTGCCAGGACCACTGCATATATTTGAAATAAAAGAAATCAGATCCACGTTTGAAATCTAGCATGCTAAACATGTCATAAATGCTCTTTGACTACTTTAGAAGAGCGTTTTTGGCGTTTCTACTGCCAACTGATATCAGAATATTGAAGACTCGACATGGTCTCAAATAGAATGATAACTCAATAAGGCCGTAACTTAGAGAATAGAAATCTGATCGATCTTATTTATACCAAATTCCATACAGTTATATTCTACCTCATCTCTGTGATGGAAGACAGATGACAACACGGGAACTAGTTGCATCTTGCTCGTGAAATGGACTATCCCGAATAGCCCTTTCAGTTGTTGCAACGCAACAATGACTGCTGCACCAGCCATGAATCCAACTAGAGTTGCCTTCGAGAGAAAATCAATAACAAATCCTAGCCTGGAATTATTTAACTTTAGTATAATTATTGTTTCCAAAAATTAAAAAACCGGATGATATTTTCGCAGTAGATACCTTAGAAAACCGAGAGAGGCTTGAAATAATCCAGCGAAAAAAGTGGTTGTCAAAGCGAGCTGAAGGTAAAGAATTGGTTCTTCACTGTACGAAACCGACTCACTGAGCATTGTGCCCATGACTAGAGAAGCTATCGAAACAGGACCGACTGCAAGATGCTTAGAACTCCCAAGAACAGAATATATCAAAGGTGGAACGAAGCTCGAGTCTGCAAAAAAAAAAATTTACTGAGAAAACAATGTCGAGTTTTTCAATTTGTTTAAAAGTCAAAAAAATCTTATCCAAATACCAACAAATTCAGAGAAGATTTGATGTTGAAACTTACAAAGGCCAACTATAGGTGGTAAATTTGCAAGCTTTGCATAACTAATCCCCTGCATCAGTGAAAAAACTGATCATTTGCAATTCAGATAGCATCATATCATAAAGATTTGGTAAATTCTAATTCTAATGAAATCATTCTTTTCAAATGAAATTCGAAAAGAAAAAAACAAATATGAACTAGAACATGATCATGAGAGTTTCAGAGACTAAAAAGTTGAACTTAAGTTCGTGGATGACAAATTATACGCGACATTGGCATCATATTCTATCGGGAAAATGACCATCAAACATTTATTCGATAGGACAGGATAGTATAATTGTTTGAGTAATGCTACTTATGCAGTGTACAGATTGATGATATGGAACTAAACATCGGACTAATCCAAACAGTCGCTACAGTATTAAGGAAGAAATACAAAATAAAATCATATCGAGATTGATATCGTACCTGTGGAATTGCAAGGCTTGCTATTGTTAACCCGGAAATGACATCAGACTTGAGCAGTTTAAAACTATAATTTGGCGCCCACTGGAAAATAGGGAAGAAAAACTGAAGCCCCAACACCAACTTTCTGTACCATGTTTGGTTCTTAAATCTGTGAAGTGGATCATCAGGGAAGAATATTTCAGATAGGCGGTGCCGAAGTTTCTGCACGGTGGTTCTTGGCTGTGGTAATGCCACTTTGTGCACTTGCAAAGACGGCACTGCCATATCTAACGGAATTGAGACGGCGGTTTCGGTGGTGGTTTTAAGACATGCAGGGCCTGAAAATTTTTCTACGCTATTAGAATTTATGCCCATTTTATTGCATACAATTAACTTCCACTTTCTGCACAAAAATCAGTTATATGGGGTGGTTTTGAATTTATGAATCGAGAGGGAATTTTCAGTTGTTTGTGAACTTGGATAAATTTCAGACAAGGTAACCCTTTTATAGGGCCAAAATAGAGCCTCATTTACTTAATTAATGAAGTGTAATATAACACAAATATTGAATAATGCTGGATAATAGTCTCGACTTAGGTCAAGGAGGAAAATTAATAAGTTTGATTAAAAGATAAAATAATAGAGTTTTGAAATTTTTGTATATTCACGCTCATTCTATAAATTAATAATTTGTTCCTTTCAGTGGTGGTCGAATTGATGGAGCAGGTGAACGCAGAGAACGAATGTCACAAGTTTGTATCCCTTGCCAACACTTCCTCGGTCGAGCCCATCGCATCGAGCTTACCTAGTGCGGTTTATCTCTCTTGTGTAGTTTGCGGGCTACTGTACATGGAGTGAGGTTTATCCAGTGCGCACTCACAAGTAGCGGATGCGAGTTCTTACGTCAATAATAATAATAATAATAATAATAATAATAATAATAATAATGTAGGGTGTGTTTGAGCCATATTATTTTGGAAGAATGTATTTTAGAATAGTAGATTGATGGAAAATGTGTGGTTGAAAAAGAAGGAAAAGTTATTGATGTTATGAAAAATATTATTTTAATGAAAAATGTGTGGTTGAAAATGAGTAGAAGAATGAAAATGAAAATTTAATATGGCTCAAACAGGGGTTTAGTCTATCTTTGACAAAGTTTTTTGGGATTAAAAGTTGGCGAGTTTTATAAAATGAGTAGTTATAAATAGATAAAAATTATAGGTCCAATGAAATGTGTTATTAAAAAATAAAATTCTACACAGTGATTATGTGTATATATATATAAAGGGTTTGTTGAAGAGAATTTACTTTTTAGATTATATAATACTAACTAAGAAGATTAGATCTACAAGAAANAAAGTTATTGATGTTATGAAAAATATTATTTTAATGAAAAATGTGTGGTTGAAAATGAGTAGAAGAATGAAAATGAAAATTTAATATGGCTCAAACAGGGGTTTAGTCTATCTTTGACAAAGTTTTTTGGGATTAAAAGTTGGCGAGTTTTATAAAATGAGTAGTTATAAATAGATAAAAATTATAGGTCCAATGAAATGTGTTATTAAAAAATAAAATTCTACACAGTGATTATGTGTATATATATATAAAGGGTTTGTTGAAGAGAATTTACTTTTTAGATTATATAATACTAACTAAGAAGATTAGATCTACAAGAAAAATGAGTTTTGCCGATCACTAGCAATTAAAATATATTATAATACTAAATGTGCATGTCATGAGTTTTTTAATTGCTTCATTTTCTTTAGTGGCACGACCACTAGCAAGGTCAAGTCTAGATTGGTACGTGTTAATATAGTGAGAAAAGAAGGGAACAATAAGTAGGCGAAGAAATAGCAAAATATGATGGTAGGACACATAAAACACGTTACTAGTGGCAACCTAGAAAGCTCATATAGTGAATATTGGTACGAACGCTAAAGACATTTCTAATCAAACTTTAGATATTTTGCTTTTACTTGACGAGTCATCTTTGACTTCTTCATATTATCACTTAGGCCCTGTTTTCCACCGTTTGAACGCAAAAAAGTTTGTTGGAAATTTTTTTCACCTTTCCACATTTTTCAACTTTTGGAGGAAAAACTTTTTTCTTGTTGTTTCGATTGGAATTGATTTTCCAGGTTCTTCTTCTTCTTTTTTTTTTTGCAATTGAAAAAAATTCTATTAACAATGGTAAAAAAGAATTTCTCTTTAATGGACAATTGACATGAAAAACAAAACCAAACGAATGATAATGATAATTTTTTTTTTTCGCAATTGGAACAAATTTTAGACCCAACAATAGAAAAAAATTATTATTTTCATAGACAATTTTCATAAAAAAAATAAAGTCAAACGGACACCAAACTTTTAATATTTTTCAGATGGAAAATTATACCAATCAAACATAATTAATTATATTTTTTTGGCAATTTAGTTCCCTAGAATTTATTTTCTTTCCATTTTCCACATTTGCAATCAAAGAGACCCTTAACGATTCTTTATTAATGAAAATTGCGCACTCGTCAAGTCTTTAACAAGAAAAAGAATAAGTCTCGTCGCATGTAAGACAAAAGGCTTGATATAAATTCAAAGTTTCAATGTTGATATTGTCAGACGAGCAACCTAACTAAATTGAAATAAACTTATAAATTCACGGGATCCAGTGGCCTACTCAAAAAATTTGGTGACCCACAGAATATTACCCAACATTTGGTGATATTTCAAACAAGAATATTTGCTAGTCATTATTTTTTATATATATCTTTCCTTTTGTTATTTTAGGAATATAATTTCCAGGTGGGGTTTGTAAACACGTTGCTTGTTGTACGCGACGAATGGGGATGCCTTGACTGAGTCTATGACTACAAATATGTAAATGGTGAAAATCCCTTAATCTTTCAAGCACAATTTAATGTAAGACATTTTAGTTTATTTTAGAGTATGATTTAGCCGCATTTTTCCCTACTATATAAAAGGGCACTTTGTAGTTACTGTAGATGCAATAATAATAAATGAAAAGTTGTTCATTTTCCCAATTTTCACTCTTCCAGTCCTCTAGTTTTATACGTTTTATATCCATTTTCACATCATTTTTTTTTTTCAATCTCCTATAAAAACGATATTGAATTAGACTTTGAATAGTTAGGTATTTATTCTCTATATTATTCTTTATTCTCGTTTATAAACTCATATATTTAGAATTTTCAAAGAACCATAAAATTGTAAAAGGAATTGGAGAGCGGCGATGTGTAATGGTGCTACAATCCCTGCTTCAGCTGGTACGTGGTGTTGTTGGCGTCAAAAATCAAGGAGGTTCGCAACCTCTATTTCTATTTTGAAGAATTTGATTTTATCTTCTCTATAATAGAAGACACATTGAAAATTGGTTCCAAAATAGAAAGGCAAGATGTAAAATTAAGCATCTAGAGAAAGATTATGAAATTCTTAAGAGACATTTTGAAATTGTCAAAGCAGAAAATGATGTTCTACAAACTGAAAACTAGAAACTTGTTTACCGTGTCAAGCTTATACATGACCAAGATGAATACTTGTATATATTCATTAATTGAAGCTATTGAGACACTGTTTTATATTTGAACGATTCTTGAATTTAATTTTCTTCTCTCTTTTTCTCCAAAACAAGTATAAATAAACAAAAGCCTAAAGTAGGTCAAAAACTCAATATTTGTTAAGCATTTAAACACAAATGAAATGTCNTGTCAAAGCAGAAAATGATGTTCTACAAACTGAAAACTAGAAACTTGTTTACCGTGTCAAGCTTATACATGACCAAGATGAATACTTGTATATATTCATTAATTGAAACTTAAGTTTCAAGGTATGTAAACATTGTTTTATGTTTGAGTGGGTCTTGAATTTAATTTTCTTTTTTTTTTCTCCAAGAAAAGTAAATAAATAAACAAAGGCTTAAAGTGGGTCAAAAGCTCAATATTTGTTAAGCATTTAAACCCAAATGAAATGTCAATCAACCAATTTTAAAGGAAAACACTAACTATGTTTGTATGTTTGTGAGAGATAGAGATATCTCGAGTGCAAATGAAGTACCAAAAATTAACAATTTTTTCATAATTTATTTATTTGTTTATTAGTGTTATGTAAATGATTTGCCGCTTCGAAATGGGGATCGACCTGCCTAATTAGATCGCGAGAGTCGACCTGATTTCCGCGTGTGTGTTGAAAATTGTGTCTGTTGGAAGCTAACAATTTTTCTCCAACAGATACACCTATTCATTCCAACGGATGTGTCGCTCATTTACAGATACAACATAGATATTCATTTAGTAATGTCTGACTTGCAGATATTGACATTAAAGAATAGGGAGCTAATGAAGTCCATTAATCTAAACAAAGAAAAAGACAAATCCACATTCAACAAGCATATTTGAATTTTCAGAGATAAAAACGACATCGATTCAATTTTCGGAGCTACGAATCTTGGTCGGTGGAAGAAATGAATAATAATAAAGACCATATGTTGTTTTAATGTGTAGAGGTCACGAAAAAAAGTTGAACTCCGCGCTGCACAAATTTGTGTCCGCAAGATTTGCGTAGCGTGGACACGGAACTCCGCGTGTGCGGTGTTCGCTCAGCGCTAACAGATGGTGTCCACACCGAGCGGATACAAATCCTCCGCGTTGCGCGGACAACATTTTTTTTTACTGTATTCAATTTTGTATCATTTTGCTGCAAATCTTGCTTCCAAAGCTAGGTACTCTACAAAATACATAAATACACAATCTTTACAACTGGTTTTTCTTATTGTAATTGTTCAATTTCGATTTAATAAAAATCATGTTTTCCCTTTGTGTGAACAGGGTTGCAAGAAATAGTAGCCAACAAGTGATTTCATTTTCAAATATTCGTTATTTTATTTATTTTGAACTGAATACATTGGTATTTGATGAGAGCGAATATTGTGTTTTTTTAATCGGATTGGTAGTAAGTTGGGTTGGAGTAGGAACTATGCAATGAAAGATATTAGATTTGGAGTGGAGGCAAGGGTTTCGATGCTTAAGAGAGTTATTTCAGCTGTTCTTGTCAATTTTTTGATTTTCATTTCTACTTTAGTTCTTATTTTCTGGTTTATCAATGTTGTAGCTGTTTAAAGTTTTGATCGTTTTAATTGGTGAAGGGGTGTAATGTAGTAATTGAACAAAGTTGGGGTGTCCCTAAAGTGGCAAAGGATTGTATCACCCTAACAAAGAGCATTGAATCTAAGGACAAAGTAAAAAACATTGATGTGAGTCTTGTAAAGCAGGTTGTAAATGCCACCAACGATATTGGTGGTGATAGTAAGTTTTCGACTTAGTTCAGTTGTAGATTATTGGTTCTCACTCTATATATATATATATATATGAGACCTCAACTGAACACGCTATGTCAAATATATGCAGGTACTACATGTGTTAATGTCCTAACCCATGCAATATTTACTAAGGGCTGCCAGTCAGTTGCAGCTGGCATGAACTCAATGGATCTTAGATGAGGTATTTCCATGGCTTTGATGTTGTGGTTACAAACTTAAGGAGCAGAGCACGGATGATAAGTACATCGGAGGAAATTGCTCAGATTTGTCTATTCTTATGTCCCCCACTTGATTAATTAGTGTTTACGATTTGCAAAATGGTCGTTTGAGGATAGAACCATTTAGTGTTGATTAGATGAAATTTATTGAAAAGTTAAAGGCCACTATTTAAATTATGTTAGTCCTCTAAGCTGATGAATGAAGTACTGTATATACATTAAAGTTATTTACTTTCGCATAAAAAATATTGATAATTCCTCTTGTACTGGCTATATTAATCTAATTATCCCCCACACCCTCCATCATCATCATCTCTTTCAAAAAAAAAGAAGAAGAAAAAGAAGAAAGAAAGAAAGAAAGAAGTGCGAGTGACATTTCTTTTGAATCATTTTGAGCTTTCTATGTACATTTTATATACAAACATGTTTATCTTCACATAAAAAGTGTATGCAATATTTTGCGTATTATCATATTTTTACATGACATGAAATAACGAAGGCGTATAATTTATATAGGGCGTGTTCGGTAAAGATTAAAATCCAATTAAAATTGAAAATATAGCCGTTATTTGGCCCCACTCATCTAATAAAAGTCAACAAAATGGTTAGTTTTTCAATTTTAATCTGATTTTAATCTCTATTAAAGAAACTCATATATTTATTTTTTTAAATAGAACTATTATGAGGCTTTATTCAAGAGCTAGTAACTAGGTTATTGTGTAGAAAGATGAAGAACGAAAGAGTTTTATAATTTAAATATGCCTATTTAATTGAATGAGGTGATTCAAGTCAATTAGTGTAAATATTGTATTGTATGTATTGTTGTTACTTGATGATTTTCTTGTAACTTTGTGTTTACTTTCAAGTAATTTTTTTTCTTTTTTAAATGAACTTGTTGGTTTTGAGAAAGTCTGGAATAGAAAAGCTAGACAACATCGTGGCTAGAGCAAAGGATTCAATATGCAATGTGTTATGGGTAAACAACATTTAACTTATCAACGATTGGATATGTTGTCTTACGGGGTGGGTCCCCTTGTTAGATTATATAAATCCTAACAAAGTTGACTTTTTCAAATATATGTCCAACTTTATTTAGTGACAATCTTTACTTTTTTTCTTTCTGTATTTACATATTGTTTGTGTAGACATATGATAGAAATGTAAAATACATATTTTTCTTTTCTTATTTCATGCGCTCATATGTTTATTTTGTGTCAAAATGTACTCAGTAAGCTCATATTTTGATTTAGGTGTCAATTCTGTGGATATGGCGTAATTTGGAAGAAATAGGTGAAAAGGGGACCAAAGTGAAAGGAAATAAAAGTTCAGGGACTAAAGAGCAAATACTATAAACTTGTTTCTAACCTTGGGATGAAGATTCGGGAGTGTTGAGGTCAATTGGATGAAGAAAGAAGTCAAAGTGATGAAATATAACCAAGACATTATCACATATCAACTTTCAAGCTGAAAAGTTTTGCATCGATTTTCAACCTCATATTGAGACGGATTTTTGACTTGGAAAAATATTGAATTCGAAGATAATTTCTAAATCAACGTTGTAGCCATTTGAGTTAGCTTTCTAAGGCATCTTGAATCACCTCAATTGAACACCGGAAAAGGAAGTTATGACAAAAATACTGAGATTTGTTTGGCTGCCAAAAAACAGGTAAGGCCGCTCTCTCGCCTACATAAGAGACGCGTGCCCCAGACATAAAAAGCC
>CAIGRH010221112.1:0-13854 GCA_903798295.1 Fraxinus nigra | reverse complement strand
AATTAGGATTTTGTAATGGCGTGAGTTTGTACATCAAACTAATTTTTACGTACCTAGAGTAGATTCCTTCGCATCCACTTCGAGTTTCTCGGGGCGTCACAAAATTAGCAGAACATTTCTCCACATCGAGATGCTCATCCTCTACCATTGTTTCTTTTTCAACATTCCCTTCAACCATTTTTTCCTTTTCTTACTCCTCCATAACATCCCCAAATCCAACCTCGGTTCCCTTCCATCCTATAGTCTCTCCTCTGACCTCCTCTTCCAACTTTGGATCATTCACAAGCTTTTCTACATTTCTTTCATCTACAGGCACATTCGTCGCATCATCAAATCTAACCTCATTTTCCAACCCATCCTTTGGTTCAGCTTTTGGAACATCAGCTGTGCCACTAGTGGCACTATCAAACGCACTAGTCCTTGAATGAAATCGACATGTCATGGCCAATTCAATCAAGCTGTCAACTTTTTTCTCCACCCAATCAAGTTTAGTTGATATGACTGCTTGTAGCCTTTCCTTGAGTTTTTCCATTTCGGTTCTCAAAAAATCCACTATGTTGAGCTCATGAGAAATAGGTGGAGGTTGAGATTCACTAGGAGAGTGCTGGTAGAATGCATGATGTAGATCGACATCATGCTCAACCTCATCTCCTTCGACATGTTGTGAAGCATTATCATCTTCTTCCACAATTGGGGTCAACGTTTTCTAGACATCTCCTCCAGTTCGATTTCGGTAGGAATCAATGTAGAAATAACCTCTAACTGCAAATATTAAATCGTGCAAATCATTATTCATTTGCTAAGCTAATTCCACAATTTATCATCACTATACTTTAAAAAAAAAAAAAAGGAAACTTACCTCTTTTGATTCCAACACATTATCAATGGTGGCAGATGCTAACCTCTTCAGCATTTCTCAATCGACCATTCTTGGAATTGCATTCGGATGTTTTGTAGCAAACATCATTCCCAATTTTGGAATCGCTTCGAATGCCCAAATTTATTGTAAAATAAATATTATTATCTCATAGCACAANAGAAATAACCTCTAACTGCAAATATTAAATCGTGCAAATCATTATTCATTTGCTAAGCTAATTCCACAATTTATCATCACTATACTTTAAAAAAAAAAAAAAGGAAACTTACCTCTTTTGATTCCAACACATTATCAATGGTGGCAGATGCTAACCTCTTCAGCATTTCTCAATCGACCATTCTTGGAATTGCATTCGGATGTTTTGTAGCAAACATCATTCCCAATTTTGGAATCGCTTCGAATGCCCAAATTTATTGTAAAATAAATATTATTATCTCATAGCACAAAGTTTGTACATAAAAATAATACAAGTTAAGTGCGTTGTTTTTTCATACCATTATAGCAAGTGGAAAGCCGTGCAATGAATACCGACAACGTGACTCTCCTCCGACATTCGAACTTTTTAATTTACCTCCCATTTCACATTTGAAGACGTTCGTCGTGTATTCATATGGAAACTTTCCCCGTGGATACTTCTCAAACCTGTCCAGATCATCTACCAAGTCCAACCACCATAGATCGGTGAAAGTGTTTTCCTCTGTATCCCACAAGACATACGTCAGGATTACAATCAATCCCAACGTATACTTATCGTTATTTCTTTTCTTACAACATATAAATGCATTGTAAGCATCTCCCTTCGTAATATTTCCTACATTTTTCTTAAAGTATTCTTTCACAATCTGACATTCCGCTTCCAATGTCTTGTCTACATTGTCATCATTACTAGCATTTAAGCCCGTCACCAAAATAAATTCTTCCAATCCAAATATTGCTCGTTTCTCTCCTATTTTAAACCAAACTTCTTCATTTTTTTCCGGTCTTCATCTTCCTCAATAATAATTAATATATAACTTGTGAAGCCATCCTTATATCCCTCAATCTAAGGAGAGATCCAAAGTAGTTTTCGCGGAGCTTTTTTTTTGGTAATTTGTACCTAGCTTTTCGTACACATCATGTACGACCTGCAGTCGACGTCTCGTTGTAATTGTGGCGTTGACTTGATTCTTTTCCGTTGCACTGCAATTTATAAAACATGTGCAAATATTGATGCTAGTAAAGCACATGCGAGCAAGATGTATAAGCTATATAAACCAAGTTAAGCATACATATTTTCGATAAGATAAAATAAATTTTGTACAGATGGCAAACACTGTACAACAAAACATTTGAACTCATTCCCCCATTCAAAACATAACCAGTTAATTCATATGCAATTAATGAACTTTCTACCAACAGCATCTAATAGCTCGATTATCATTGACCTAAACTATTGAGGAAATGATTAGTTCTAGATATATGTGTAGCCATTTGAACTCATTCCCCTTGTTGGAACTGGGCAGATGGAAAAAATAATTAGTAACTGAAAATGGTAGAGGTGAAGGGCTTCCCTGTCCAATTTTCTATTTGGTTATCACATTGGGTAATTTACAAATTTTCTCTCATTCCGTTGAGTTCTTGAACATATATGTGTACATTAGATTGTAAACAGAAGGTTGATGGTCCTTAAACTTGACTTGGAGTTAGCTTATTAGTAGCTTGTTCAAAATTCAACTCAAACAACTGAGGACTCCTAAAATTGATTATGGTACTGAGCTCAAATTGAGCAGCCTAAAGCTCGATTGTAATCCATTAGCGTGTCTATATTTATATAAGATAGAAACTCTCATGTGATTTTAATTGAAATAAGCAAACATGAATTCATGTAGGTAAAAAAATGCTTGTCATGATGATGAAACGTGCACAAATTGTTTTATATCAAAATATTTATTCTTCAATATAGAGTCAAAATCAATAAAAACTCAATAGATGGATTCAACAACAAGAAAAAGAATATGCACGGATGAAATTGAACACGATTTGAACACTATACACATAACTCCTTATTGGTTTGAAAACTTACATTAGTTTTTCCAACTGTGAACTCGTCGTTTTTTTGGAAACACGGAAGTTAGATTTTGAATTTAACCATTGACAAATAAAATTGTTCACTTTAAGATTCAGCACTATCTTCGACCTCAAAAGAATGATATACTATATTTTACTTTAATGAGAAGTGTTTGGGAATTTGAAGAAGAAAGAAGAAGATTTGATTTTGTAATTGAGAATTTGAGGAAATGAAAAGGGTTTACGTGAGTGTGAATGAAAATGAAGGGGAAAAAGCAAAATTTTTCCTTTATTTGGTTATTAAAGGAAGGGTAAAGTAGACTTTTGTAATTTTTAAACAATTAAAATTTCTTTTATTTTTATGAATTTGGTCAAAAGGCCTTCTAAACAAAAACTGAACGAGGCCAGCTGAACTCATTCCGCCTAAATGGAACCGTTTAAGGTTTATTCTTTCATTCCAAACATTTGATTCTATTGAGAGGATATATGTTTCTCTCTGTTTATGCTCGTCTTCTGGTCCATTGAAGCAACTTCAATTTCATCTTTTGGTGTTTAGGTTTGTGTGGCCAACGTGATACAAAAGGGTACAATAATCTCAGCCCGTGTGTCTGATATCTTGGTGCCATTTGGTGATATCTGTTCTGGTTGTAGAGTTTGAACGATTTTGAACAATTTTGGTTCTTCAGTTTGTGTATATTGTATATATCAGAGCCTGAGTTGGTTGTTCTTGGACCTTAGTTGGTCGACGCACTGTGAAAAATTAATTTTTTTTTATTTGGTTTTGGTTTGATCTCTTCATATCTCAAATTTTTCCAGAGCTCTAGGTCTACTTTTTTAAGATCTAGTGACTCAAAGGGATATCACATCTTTGATTGAAGTTTCACGCTATAAAATCATCTTTCAAAGTTTATTTGTTTGATCTAGATATGAAATTCCGAAACCCTAGATCTAAGCATATTGAACGATTTGCCTTCGGTGGTTGTTTTTTTGTTACAAAATCACATTCTAATTTACATATTTGAGGTTTTCTTTTCCTTCTTTCTTTTTTTTTTTTAATTTGGGTTGAAAAGCTAAATTTGTTAAACCTGTGAACAAATCTTTAGGTATCTTGACTAAAGTTTACAACTGGTGACCTTTTTGTGTGTACTTATGACTCCTATTTGCATTCGTGTCGCTTATGGTGGTCAATGCTCCAGATCACAACTCTAGTTTGAAAATCCTTAACTCGAACTCAATATTGTGACTATAGTTTCTCTATTTTCTTGCCTTAACTGTGAAAAATTTCATGATATTAACATGGTGGAATCTCTGCTTGCACTTTTACATTCTGTATAACATATATTAAGTGTTCCAAATTGACCTTGATCTAGAACCTGATTATAACGAAATCCTGGTCAATTTGGTCATTTTTTGACAACTTGGGTTAAGTTGGACTCCTACATACATATTCATTCATATTATCTATATTCTTGAATAGATATACTGAGTTCTTGTCTTTGTATATGCTGTTCATTGCTTCAATAAGTGTTTGTGTGAATCTTATACTTGAGCCCCATATTTGTTGTTGTCAGTTAACCTAAAAATGATTTGTATCTTCAAAAATTTTTCAAGTTGACTTGTCATCTTTTAAAAGAAAATTAACTTTTTGTTTAAATATTTCTTTAAAATGACTCGAACTAACTACTTTTGAACTTGGGATTTCAATGGGAAGGGTGATTTTTCCATTTTGGCAACAGAAAATGAAAGGGGTTCTTGTACATCTAAAGGAAAAACCCAAGAATTTCCCGAAAGCATAACTACTGATCAGAAAAATGAAGCTGGTGGGAGGAACTATATTTAATTAAGTCCTTACCAAACAAATTGTTTCTTTTATTAGTTTTAAGATAGATTTCTCTAAGGAATTAGATGATAACTTCTACCTTATATAAATTAGTACAAGATATAACTAATACTGGAGATAAGGTATTTGAGGAATACGAAGTTGTTGTGCTCATAAATGTCATTCCTGAGGCCTATAAAGATGTCAAAATTGCCATTAAATATGGCAAAGACTCTAAATCCTACTGCTGTCATCAACTCCTTTAAGATTAAAGAATTAGAACTGAAATTTGAGAAACATAACAATAACCGTAAGAGCCTATTTGGGAGAGGCGGGCCATAGAATAGGCAAACTAAAAATCAAGACAGTCATAGTAATCAAGGAAATGATAAGAAGAAGAATAAAGAGAGATCTAGATCCAAGTCTAACGGTGTGGAATGATTGGTCACTTTATAAAAGACTACAAAAAGAAAAATGGACAGAATGAAAAATTAATTGATGAAGGAAATGTAGTTGAACCTTTAAAAACCAATACTATTGATGTCTATATTGTGATTGAGCCAGTTTCTGACTTAGGCTCAACTAACATTGCTGGAAATTGTGATCAGATCCAAAAATGGACCTTGGATTCTAGTTGCACATTTCATATGACCTCAAAGAAAAACTAGTTAGTGACTTTTAAGAATTTAAATGGAGGTAAAGCGGTTATGGGAATTAATGTTGCCTAGTGGGTAGAGTGGATGGTAGTATGACATTGAAATTTGAAAATGGCTACATCTACACTGCAAAAAGTTCGATATGTTCTTGATTTAAACAAGAACTTGATTTCAATGGAGGATTTAGATGACATAGGATTGCAAGATAGACTTGGAAATAGTATTTTAAAGGTCCTGAGTGGATTGCTTGTTATTTTCAAGGGCATTAAGAGGAATGGAATTTATGTCACTAAAGTTGAAACAATTACAGAATACACTGCTAAGATCTGCTAAGATTGGCGCCACTTTAAAGTGGCACAATAGATTAGCCCATGTTAGTGAAAGGGGCCTTCAGATTCTTCATAAGCAGGAATGATTCTGTCTCAAAATTTCCCTTATGTGATTATTGTACCTTAGGAAAGTAACATAGACTCTACTTTAACACTGGAAAACATAAATACATTTCAATTCTAGAGTATATCCGTTTTGACGTTTGCAGGCCTTCATCTATCATCGCTCAAGGGGAAAGTATTTGCTTTCTCTCCATGATTGACGATTTTTCTCGGAAGGTGTGGGTTTTTGTTAAACAGAAATCTGACACTTTTGGAAGTTTAAAAATTGGAAGACTTTATTAAAAAACCAAACTAGTACAAGAATGAAAATCTTAAGTGCTGATAATGGCCTTGAGTTTTGTAATTCTGACTTTGAACAATTCTGCAAACAATTGGATCTCAAGACTTAAAACTGTTCTCTATACTCATCAATAAAATGGGGTTGTCGAGAGGATGAATATGGCTCTTTTAATAAAGTTAGATGTATAATGATTAGTTCAGGGAGTCCTAAGGCTTTATGGGGGGATAAATTGCTTCATACATTGTCAATAGTACTCTTCCAGTGCCTTGGAAGGAAAAACACCTGAAGAGTGTGGACTAGTAGGCATGCAGATTACTATTTATGTAAACTTTTGGTTGTTCAGCATTTTCTCATCAAGGTATTGGAAAACTTGAACCAAGATCTCAAAAAATGTGTTTTTCTAGGGTATCCTAAAGGGGTAAAGGGTTACAGATTATAGGCTAGAGGTTTAAGAGTTTTAAGGTCATTACTAGTAGGGATGTGATTTTCAATGAGTCTGATATGTCCTATCTAAGTCAAAAGAGTATGGAAATGTACTTAGGGGCATTGATAATGGTAAGACCAAGTTGCCGGTAGAGCTTAGCTCTGTACCTGATTCTGTAATCAGTGATCGGGTGGAAGTGGAATCAAAAACTATTTGACTCTGGTAGAACTGGGGAAAGTGAGAATCAAGTTCAAGTGAATAGGGGATCCAACAACCTGTGTTAAGAGATTACCAATTGATTAGAGACAGAACCAGGAGGAAAATAAGAGAGGTACATCTAGATGTAGAGATTATTTGGCACTTGTTGTTTTGTCCTATCAAGACTTAGCTTTTAAAGAACCCGAATCTTATGATGATCTGTTAGTAGTATAACAATCTAAAAATTGGCAATTGCCATAGAAGAGAAAATGAGCACTTTAATGAAAAATCAAGCTTGGTGTTAGTGCCTAAAACTGCAGGTAAAGCCTGTATAGACAGCAAATGGATTTTTACCATAAAAGAAGGCAATTCTGAAAAAAAAAAAAAAATACCAATTACATTTAAGGTTAGATTAGTGGCTAGAAATTTTACTTAAAAACAAGGTGTTGATCATAATGAAATTTTTTCTCTTGTTGAGAAATATACTACAATTAGAGTAATGCTTGTTTTAGTTACTCATTATAATTTTGAACTTGAATGAATGGATGTTAAGAGTACATTTTTTTATGGAGAGCTTGATGAACTGATCTATACGAATCAACTTAGGGCTTTATAGATAAAAAGAAGTCTGATTATGTATGCTTACTAAAAAGATCTTAATGACCTTAAAAAATCATCTAGGCAATGGTACAAAAAATTTAATTATTTTGTTACCTCTATTGGTTATGTTGATCACTGTTTGTATTCTAAAAAGAATGCTGAAAACATTTTGAGTGTTTTTCTCTTGCTTTATGTTTATGATATGTTGTTAATTGCTAATAGAATGACTAACATAAACACGGTACAAGTTCAAAGCTCAAGAATGATTAATCAAGAGAGGGTGAATTGGTTATTAAAATTTTTTTCAAAAAATTAATTCAAGTTTAAGCAAATTTAGGATGAATAATAAAAAACACACACACACACACATACACAAAAATACGAAGGCAATAAGTAAAAGGGAAGAAAGTGTGCAAACGAAGTAATTGTGGATGTTCGATCCAAACAATTATATACGTCCTCCGTTACCAAGAAATTGTGGATGTTCATTCCAAACAATTAATTTCTTCTATTAATTAAATTGTACTCGTTAATTTCATATATTTTATTGAAATAAATAAATTTGATAGCGATTTAAATTATAAAATTTGGGTCGTTACAGTTTGGTATCAGAGTTTTAGATTTAATTTTCTGTAGATCCATATATATATATATTTTTAACTTGAGTTTTGAATTTAATAAAAAAATAGAAGAGATGTACATGATAGATGTCGTTGTTCACGTGAACAGTGACTTCGTGTTCATCGTGAAGGGTAATATATATTTGGAAGATTATGAATTAAATAAAAGAAAAAACTTATAAGTCACGTAAAAATGAATATAAAATCTTTCTAGTCATGCCTTCAATCCTAAAATATGGTACTTTTTTTTTTTTTCAAAATTCTGAAATAGCAAAATAGTCCTTTAGTTATGTGGGGTATGTGTATATATAGATATATATAACTTTTAGAAATTTCCTCTTAAAACAATGAAAATGACGTTGTAATATTAAAATTGGACTTTTTAAATGTGACGTATAATAAATATTTATTTGTTTAGCTGTTTCTTTGCGTATTGTTTGTTAAAAAAAATAATAATGATATTTTTCTAAAGAGATATGAATTTAAGGATGATGTCAATTTAAAGTTCTTAAATATGTATAAGATATTTGGCACTCAACGATCACCGATCGACCACCCTCTAACGACTCTAAGGTATGTAAAAGAGTAAGAACATAAATTTATTCAAACATCTTGTATAATTTATATCTTTTAAATTGCGTACTTTTTAAATTTTAAGACATGAGTGTTTTTCTTGCTAAATTCATAACATGTATTACGATAATATATGTATAATATGTTAGACTTAGTATTAGTATGCAACGGGTGACTTAATAATAATTTTCAGATATGGCACCACATACCTACACAAATTTGATGCCTGACTTATTGCGGGCAGTACAAGAGTTGAGCAAGCAAAATCAAGCACCTTCACCACACAATGCACCACCACCGCAAAACGCATCTTCGTTTGTACATGGAGCTATTTTAGTGGTTGAGCAGTTTCATAGGTACAAGCCTTTTACTTTCGATGGTGGTTCCAACCCACTGGCTGTTGAGGAAGGGATTAGATGTCTGGAGCACATCTTTCGGTACATTGCTTGTATGATGCACAAAAGGTATGTGCAGAGTTTATGTTTGTTGGAATGGCTAATCACTGGTGGGAATTTGTCTCATGCACTAAGACTGAAGAGCAACAACATAACATGACTTGGGAGCAATTTAAGGATGAAGTGATGTCGAAGTACTTTCCATAGGCTTTGAGAGACTTCAAGGAATTGGGGTTTAACTTATCGCTTACTGATTACAAAAAGCAATTTGAACAGCTCTCAAGGTATATCCCACACTTCGTAGATACATAAGTTAAGAAGATAATGAGGTTTTAAAATGGACTACGCCCAGAAATCGGCATGATTATTATGTCACATCATTTTACTTCATATCATGAAATGTTGAAGAGGGCTCATGCCATTTCATATAAGAGGACTACATTTGAGTAGTATGCCCAACAGGGTAAGAAGGCATTGGGAAAAAGAAAGTGGAACGATCAGAGCAAGGACAGACGTAACTGGCAGAATAAAGACCAAGCACATGAGTTAGTATCGATGGGACGAGAGGAAGTATTACACTATGTCCTAAGTGTAATAAACTTCACTTGGGTGAATGCCTATTTGTACAGAGCATAAGTTTTTTGTGTGGTAAGTCAGGACACATTGTTTTAAATTGTACAGAGCTTCTAAAGAAAAAGGATGACGATCACAACAAGAACAAGAAAGGGAAGGCCTAAGTTTTTGCACTGAATCAGTATAAGGCGGAGCTGGCTCTGAATGTGATAGCAGGTACTTTATTATTACTCAAAGTACCTATTTATGTTCTTGATTTTGCATCCGCCGTCGTTAAGTCTAACGGTATAATTACGAAAACAAGTATTTTATTATTATCTAATGTACCTGCTTATGTACTTTTTGATTCGGGTGCTACAAATTCTTTTGTCTCTGCATCCTTTGTTGCTATATCTAACTTTGCATGTGTGTAAGTACTTTCCATAGGCTTTGAGAGGCTTTAAGGAATCAGAGTTTCTACAGTTCAGATAGGACAACTTATCGCTTACTAATTATGAGAGACAGTTTGAGCGGCTCTCAAGGTATGTCCCACACTTGGAAGATACAAAAATTAAAAAGATTGTTGGTTCAAAAATGGACTACGCTCAGAGATGGCATGATTATTATGTCTCATCGTTTCACTTCATATCTTGAAATGTTGGAGAGGGTCATGATATTTCATATTACACGACTACATTTGAGCAATATGTCCATTAGGATAAGGAGTCATTGGGAAAAAGATAGTGGAACGATCAGAGCAACGACAGACTTAACTGGTAGAAAAAAGACCAAGCACATGAGTTAATATCGGTGGGAGTGGAGGAAGTATTACACTGTGTCCTAAGTGTAATAAACTTCACATGGGTGAATGCTTATTTTGGAAGAACATGTGTTTTTTGGTGTGGTAAGCCGGGACACATTGCTTTAAACTCTACAGAGCCTCTAAAGAAAAAGAACGATGATCAAGACAAGAACAAGAAAGGAAAGACCCGAGTTTTTACACCGAATCAACATGAGAGCAGGATCCGAATATGATAGCAGGTATTCTATTACTATCTAATGTACATGTTTATGTACTTTTTAACTCTGGGGCTACATATCTCTCCATCCTTTGTCACTAGATCTAACTTTGCATGTGTGAGAACGAATAATGAATTAAATGTTAACATCCATTTAGGAAGAACTTTTTGCACAAATTAGATGACTAAGGTTATAAAGCTAGAGATTGACGAGAAAATACTACTGGCGGACTTATTACTTTTAGAGATGAAATATTTTGATATTATTTTAGGCATGAATTGGTTAGGACTTAATCATGCAACCTTTCAATGTCATGAGAAAAAAAGTTTTATTTCATAGACCGAGAGAGGAAGAGTTACGTTTCTTTGGAGCAAAATTAAAGTTTCTACCTTGCCTTGTATCAGCTTTACAAGTGGAGAAGATGCAGATAAATGAGTCATGCCAAGATTATTAGTTAATATAATGGTTCTAAACATACAAAAACAACTGTTAATGATATTAACGTTGTTCGAGATTTTGTAGACCTATTCCCAAAAGATATACAAGGCATTCCACAAAATAGGCAAGTGGAGCAACACTAGTATCTAAGGCCCCGTATCGAATAGCACTTTAACATTTCAAGAATTGAAGTTACAGTTAGAAGAGTTATTGTGAAAATGTTTAATTCGACTAAGTGTATCTCCTTGGGGCGCTCCAGTACTTTTTGTGAAGAAGAATGACAGGAGTATGAGGATATGCATTGACTATCGAGAAATGAACCATCAAATTATATAAAAAAAATAAAAATACCCGCTATTAAGAATAGATGATTTATTCAACCATTTAAGGGATGCAATGGTGTTTTCGAGGATCGACTTGAGGTCAAGGTATCATCAGCTGAAGGCTAAGGCAAGCGATATACCAAAAACTGCATTCAAGACTCGATATGGACATTATGAATTCACTGTTATGTCTTTTGGTTTAACCAATGCTCCAGCTGTATTTATGGATCTCATGAATCGAGTGTTTCATCAATACTTAGACCAGTTTGTCATAGTATTTATTGACGACATACTTGTATAATCCAAAGATAAGAAGCAGCATGAAGAACAACTCCGAGTAGTACTTGAAACTTTAAGAAATGAGAAATTATATGCTAAATTCAAGAAGTGCAAATTTTGGCTCAATCGAGTGGGCTTCCTTAGTCACGTGGTTACCGCCCAAGGAACTGAGGTAGACCCAGCTAAAGTGGAAGCAATAACTAATTGGCCTAGTCCTACCAGTGTGGGTGAAGTTCGTAGTTTCTTCGGGTTGGCTAGCTATTATCGGAGATTTATTGAGGGTTTATCAAAAATAGTAGATCTGATGACTCAGCTGACTAGAAAGGGTGTGAAGTTTCAGTGGACGGAAAAGTGTGAAAAATGTTTTCAAGAGTAAAGATTAGTTTTAACTACTATATTGACGATACCTAAAGGATCGGATGGGTTCCTAATATATAGCAATGCCTCCAAGCAGGGTTTAGGCTGTGTTCTGATGCAACATGGATAGGTGATTGCTTATCTCGCGATAATTGAAGCAGTATGAACAGAACTATCCAACGTACGACTTGGAGCTTGCAGCTGTAGTTTGTGCTTTAAAGATATGGTGTTACTATCTGTATGGAGAGAAGTGTGAAATCTATACGGACCACAATAATCTCAAATACTTCCTTACACAGAATAACTAAATATGAGACAGTGGAGATAGTTGGCATTAGTGAAAGATTACGACTGTACAATTCTTTGTCATACATGTAAAGCTAATGTAGTCGCAAATGCCTTAAGTAGGAAGACATGATCGCAATTAAAAATTTTACCCACGGTGCAGGAACACTTGATAAAGGACTTTGAAAAACTAAGATTGGAAGTCATCATGCCACCAACTCAGACTACAGTGAGAATAAAAGCATTTATCATTCAACCTATTCTTCGAGATCGAATAAAAAAAGCAAAGGATAAGGATCCATTTCTATAGAAGATTAAAGCTAAGGTTGGTTCAAACAAACGTATAGGATTTGAAGTTTCTGAAGATGACTCGCTGACTTTTAGAAGAAGGATGTGTGTACCTAAGGATAAAAGCATAAGAAAATGAGATATTGGAAAAGGCTTGTTCCATCCCGTATGCTACACATCCAGACAATACAAAAATGTATCAAGATCTCTGAGATACATTTTAGTGGAGAAATATGAAAAGAGGAATTGGTCTGTTCATGGAGAAATGTATCGTATGTCAACAAGTCAATGCAGAACATCAAAGGCTATCAGGACTACTGAAACCGTTAGATATTCCAGAATAGAAATGAAAACATATAGCAATGGACTTTGTAGTAGTCTTTCTAAGGTTAGCAAGAGGTCACAATGCTATTTGGGTATCGATTGATCGTTTATCAAAGTCAGCTCATTTTCTGCCAATCAAAGAGAAATTCAACATAGAACAACTCGCACAATTATACATAAGAGAGATAGTCAAATTTCATGGAGTTTCAGTCACCATTATTTCCGATAGAGACCTGAGGTTTATATCAAAGTTTTGAGAAGCTTACAAGGGGCCATGGGGACGAAATTGAAATTTAGCACGGCTTATCATCTACAGACGGATGGATAATCAGAAAGGACTATTCAAACTCTTGAAAATATGTTGAGGGCATGTGTTTTAGATTTTGGTAGTAGTTGGGATACACATATGTTGTTAGTGGAGTTTGCTTACTACAAGAGCTTTCAGGCTACTATAGGTATGGCCAGATATAAAGCTCTTTATGGTATTAAGTGCAGATCCCCTATCTATTGGGATGAGGTTGGAGAAAATAGAATTTTGGATCCTGAAATTATTGAACAAATAGTTGAGGCAGTTGATAAGATTGGAGAAAGAGTAAAGATGGCAAAAGATCGACAGAAAAGTTATCCTGGTGGTAGAAGAAAGGATTTGAAATTTCAAATGGGTGACAGAGTTTTTCTGAAAGTAGCACTAATAAAGGGCGGACTAATTTGGTAAGAAGGGAAAGTTAAAACCATGATTTTATTGGATGTTTCGAAATTCCTGAAAGGATTGGTGTGGTGGTTTATTGACTTGTCTTATCACCTGAACTTGCAGCAGTGAATAACATGTTCCATGTTTCAATTCTCAGAAAATATGTTCATGATCCTAATGATGTGGTGGGTTATTAGACATTGGAGGCACGAAGAGACTTATCATATGAAGAAATATCGACGATGATTTTGGGTAAAAAATGCATCAACTCATAAACAGAGAAGTTCCACTGTTCAAGGTCCAATGGCAAAATTATGGACTTGATGAGTCAACTTGGGAAAATAAAGAGGAGCTTAAAACCAAGTATCTAGAACTCTTCGATTAGTCAATATAATTTTCGAGGACGAAAATATT
>CAIGRH010221041.1:0-10510 GCA_903798295.1 Fraxinus nigra | reverse complement strand
TTTAATTGTTAGAGACCCAAAAATCGCGCGAAACACATGTATGATCGGAAATTTCTCGAAGTTTACACATGAAATGGATTCAACTCTTAATTAAATACAAACAAATGCTCCAAAGGAAAGTCGAGAGGGGCACAAATTGTAGTACTCGTATGGGATGATCAATGAAAATGGATGCTAAGTTTTAGAAGAAATATTGCACATACATCAAGCTTAATAAATAAAATGTGAGCTATATTTGAAGACTTATCCCTTCCTTTCGAAGAAAATTCCTTAAAGAGAGTTGTCTTACGTAGTTTGTTTGAGCTCCATTTTAGAGATGAATAATCCTGAAATGATAGTTTGATAGATGAATAATGAAAAGTTTTGAATTTATGCATAATATTATTTTAATAAAGAATGTGCGATTGAAAAGAAAACAAAATGCATTTTGAAAATATTGAAGATGAAATAAAAGTATTTGAAAATTTCAGCTACCGACATATTGAGATATTGTAGGCACTAACATAAATTAAGGTGGGGAAAATGATGAAGAACTGGACTCGATTGGACCGGATCAGACCGGTACATCTAAAAGTAGACTATAAAGTTGGTCCGTGGGGTGGTGCGTGTGTGGAAGACAACTCTCTGGCTTTACTGCTCAGCCCTTCAGTTTCATCCCATAATCATCTTCTTCTTCACTCCTAGCAACTATAATCTCTTAGCAAAGAAAAGTGCAGATTTCCAACAAAACTTAAATTTTAATTACAAAAAAAGGAAGCTATGGATGCTGATTCATGGGCTGCTCGTCTTTCTTCATCCTCCAAGCGCAATTTGTTCAATTCACAATCTCGATCTGGTGAATACATCCCATCACGTTTTCCACTTTTTATATTGTGTAACTTCCATTTGGGAATCTTTAAATTGTTAACTGAACCGTGATAGTGACATAGATTGCATTTTTATGGGTTTTCTGTGTTTAGGTCAACAACATATATTGAAGTTTAATTTCTTTCTGAATTTTGGTAAATTCACGAAAAAATTTCTTGGAAGATCGAATTTGTGTGTGGGCTATTTTATGTGTAGCTCGGATTGTATTTCTATCTAGGTATATACAAATGAGTGGGATCAGGACAAAGATTGCATTTTGATGGGTTTTTGTGTGTGTGTGCTTGGATACTGTAGTGGGAATGAAATGGGATGGTTTTGATGCTGAAATGTTGATGGGGTTTGAGGAAATGGACATGGATGATGATATAAGAGAGGAGTACGCATGCCCATTCTGCTCGGAATATTTTGATATCTTGGGACTCTGTTGCCACGTCGATGATGAGCATCCTGTTGAGTCTAAAAATGGGGTACAATTCCTTTTTTATTATTTCCATTCTAATTGATGTACAATGAATCTTGATAACTTGCTTATCATTCATTCATATCTCTTTTGTATACCTCAAAAAGAAAAATTGCAACTTCAGTACATTACATCAGCATGGTAGTCAACATCACAAACCAAACTAAACTAGAATCAGTGGCTGAGATGAATTGAATTCCAAAGGCGGCGTCATATTTCTCCATGACACTAGAAAAGTGCTTAGAACTCTCCTAGCACCCATTTACATCTAGGGTTCTTTTATAAGTTTGGGTCTTACGAATTTTCAAAACTACCTCTAGAGTTCCTGCATTGCTGGTGCTTGAATTTCATTGGAAAACCTTTCATTAAAACCTTTTGGTTCTCTCACGAACTTGATGTCAAATCTTTTTGGTTTTTGTCATTTTTTTGTTAGGATGTTTCTGTTTGAAGTGATATATAGTCCCTGTTTGACACACATTTTTTTCAAAACTCATTCTCAACTACACATTTTAAAATAAAATAATATTTTTCATCACATCAATAACTTTTCCATACTTTTTAACCACATATTTCCCATCATATCACTATTTAAAATACATTATTTCCTCAATAATCAAACACCCCCATACTAACATAGGTCTTCTGTTTGCAGATTTGTCCAGTTTGTGCAATGAGGGTGGATGTCGACATGGTTGGTCATATAACGTTGCACCATGCCAATATGTTTAAGATATCCTTTTCTCTCAGTTTGCACTCTCTGCTATGTTGTGATTGTTCTCCAGTTCCTTTTTTACGGTATAATTAAATTGTTTCCATTTATTTATTTATTTGTTTCTTGATTCTGCAAGAGGAAGTTGCCTTATATGAGCGTATTAAGCATCTAGCCTGAGATTACTTTGGTTCTTTACTGTGCTTCTCGGATAAAGATTTTGAATTGACTAGTGACAAACTCCTTTTCTGTTTCAAGCCTGCGTGTTATTTCTCAGTCTCTTTTTTCTCCAAAGAAGCTGTAATTAGGAGAACTCAAAATTCTGAGTTTGGGAGCCTATTTGTTGTTAGGTGTTTGGAGAAATGCTTTTCAGAATACAATTTGGTGATTTGAAGTTGTGTGCCTGTATGTTGGACTGTTTTGAAGAACTTGACATTGATGTAGAAAAATGGTACATTCAAGTCAAATCATTTTATGAATAAGGTTGTTGGAAAGGGGGATAGAACCTGTGTTCGGGTATGAAGCTTGAAGTTTCAAATTTATATCTAGGACAGCTTGGCAGCAGCAATGGTGGCCCGACTGGAGGGTTGGATACTTAGATGGTGATGAAAGGTGGATGTCGGTGGTTTTATAGGCTGACCTGTCTGTTTTTCAACTCTGTTGTTCAAGGAAAAAATACACAAGGAAAGGCTAGCTGCACTTGGCTCCCAAAACACCACTAGGAAGTATGGCAATGATGTCAAGATCAACTTGTTTTTGCTTACAAATGTTTTTGTAACTGTTTATTTACTTTTTCTCTCTTTTATGTTTGAGAACTTGACCATCTGCCATGAGTTCCTTGACTAAAGACACGTGCAGCGCAAGAGGAAATCACTTAAAGTTGGTTTGCATTCAAAACTTTCTTTGTTGAGGAGGGAACTGAGAGAAGGAAAACTGCACTCTCTTTACGGAGGGTCTTCCCGGGCAGTTTCTTCAGGCAGTGCAGCTCCAGATCCATTGTTAGCTTCATTTATTTCTCCAATCATTGATGATTTTGGGAGTGCCCCGTCGCACTCTTCTGAGTTAGGATCGGTTAACAGAAGTGCAACCACAAACATTTCAGAAAGGTAATAGATTCCACCCTTATGTTAATTTTGGTTCTGTTTTGACTTTTACTCACTTCAAAGTTCACCACAGATTGGAAGTATAATAAGAATCCAATAGAAAAGAGTGAATATCCATTTTCCAATTAGGATTCTAGATGCTCCCTATTGAGTTTCTTGCTTATTATTGGTGAAAATTATGTTTAATTTGACAGTTCATGGAATGGAAAAGAACATGGCCTATCGTGATTAAAGGAAATAATTTTAGCTGCCATTAATATCAGCTGACTTTTCCTCCCTTTTCGTGCATTGTTATGTTTTCAATCGTAATCGATGAAAGAGGATCTAGATCCATAATAATATCATGTTGTTGACTTGAGTTTTAGTTTCAAATTTCTTTGGTTAATGAAGAAAAATATGAAGGATACTCTGAAGAAGGAAGGACATGGTATTATTTTCCTTCATCCTGAGTGGTTTGACTACCGTGTGTGTGCCCGCTTTTGTCAGCGGAGCCGATCCCCAACTGTTGCTGTAGATAATTATCAAGGTTATTCATCGTATGAATGATTGCACTGGTGGAGCATTGACATGAATTTGCATAGAGCCATATAGTGAAATTGAAGATCATCATCATATGCCTTTGAATGGTAGAATTAGAACATGGAACGATGAAGACGATTGCTGGACTAATCTTTGGTTCAATATCTTTTGCCTCTTTATAGTGAGACCAGATTGTGGTAGCTCATATACCATTATCTTTGGAATATTGTTGTTGCAAAAGACTACCATCCATCTTAGAAAACTGAATTGTGAACGTCCCCGACAACAATGTAGCTACTGTACAATTTTTGTTCCTATTCAGTTCATATGTATCTTGTTGTTTTGGTTTTTCACTTTATTTAATTTTCAGTTTCTACCTTTGTTCCCTTTCTCGATATAATTACCTATCTTTTGGGCTCGTTTGAAGTTTTTGTTGTTCAAATCTTTACCATTGCATTCTTTTACAGAAACAAGCAACAACCACCCTTGTCGATTGAAGACCAGGAGCAGAAGGCCAAGAGATGTGAGTTTGCTCAAGGATTGCTGTTATCCACAATTCTTGACGATAACTTATGAGGTCCGACTCAGGTGCTGGGCTTATGGACTATATAAGTAGTAGGTAAAAGTGTAGTTTATGTGTTGCCTAATATTTAGCGGTAGATTAATAACTATCACATTCTGCTTTCACTTCATGCCTTGATTAGAACATGATTATAATTTACTGCTACCTTCACTGTTTATTGTTCTAGCACAGAATGTTCTGCGCACACGTATCTGTGCGTGCGGGTGAATTTGACAGTAAAGGTAAAAGTGCGGATTTGCAACGTTGTCTAGCGAATTCGCGGCAAATGAAGTCCATCTAAGAAAGGTGTATAGCTTCGATTTGTGTAACAAAATCATTATTGGTGATGTCCCACAAGTGAGAAAGGATGGGAACGGGGTTGGGAATCCCCAATACCGATGGGGAACCGTCTTGAACGGGCCGAGTAATTCCCGACTTAATCGGGGAGTTTGGACGGGGCTAAAAAATCAGCCTCTTATTGGGGACGGGGATTCAAGATCCCCTCTCCAATCCCTGTCCCATGTTTTTTCTTTTTTTCATAAAATTTCAAACAATGCACATCATATACAAAAAAATAAAAATAATTGGTATATTGGGGTAGTCCCTGCCACAGCCCCAGCGAGGGGCGGGAAAATCCCAAGTCAAGACTCGGGGGGAGTTGGGAGGGGAAAAAGGAGTCGCTAAACTAAATCCATCCTGTTTCCATTCCTATAAGAAAATAAGGATTACCTGCTTATCATACAAGCAAATTAAGAAAACAAAGGCTACAACATGGCAAACTTATCCCCGAAAAGGAAGACGAGACGAGAAATCCTAGTCGACAGCAAAACTAGTGAACTAAGGCAACTTATTCTATTACAAAGAGAACCTAATCCCTCGATGAAATAGGAATTCGAGTTCTCAATATTTCTCTCACAACATTCCTTACAAACAGATCGAAGCAAGATGAGCATTGACCTTTCATCAGACTTTTCTGCATAACAGCTGCTCTCTCAAGGTGGTTACAGTTTAGGGGGTTATGTACTGGATAGACTTCATTTTGCCGGTGCTCTAGGCCGCATGCGGCTAAAACGGTATGTGTAGAACTTCTTGCAATGTCCTTGAAGGTACTATAACCTGCCTCGACAAAATTACCGATACCAAATTAAGAAAAATTAAAATATGCACACAATAGCAAAACTAATCAAGGCATCATCGTAATAGTAGAAGGAAAATCAACCATTCCCTATCAAGGAGAATCCAAAAATATCGACAACACTCGGATTGATAGTCTCAAATTCAATTACCATTACAATGTACTCGTTTCATAAGGAAAAAATGGGAGCCCGCCAGACATAAAAATGTCAATGTACACGAACTCTTCTAAACTTCTAACATCTTTTTGTGCAATTCAAAAGAATAATTAAACAAGAACCATATAGAACAATTCCAGTCACCTTCAACGGAAAATCTTGATTCGCACGACAATATAGAGTATAATCTAAATCGTCACTAGTTATAGTTGGAAATTTGAAGTTAACATACCTAATTCCAGATTCCCGGACAAGCATTTTAAATGGCTTCTAACCATCGATTGCACTTGTTCCTTTTCCATTGGAGAACGATTCATCTCTCTAAGTGGTGGTGGGCCTGGTGGCGATATATGAACATCATTTATTATGTTTGATCTGCTACTGCAAGGATGGGGATGCTGATGAACCAATTCCAAACCATGTGTAGTATTGATGTCAGCGACTTCATTTTCTCCCAATCTGCCAAAAGAGTTTTCTGTGGATATAGAAGCTTGATTGGGAAGTATTTGGACCCTCGAACTGCTAGATCTCGGAGAAAAAGCTTCCCTACTATACAATGAAGGTGTCGTATTGTCCTGAACCCTTCCGTGGAGATGCATATTTTGTGTTACTATTCTTTCTGGAGCAACTGCTGTATGTTGAGGTGCTAATTCCCTACCCCGACCAACCTGCCAACCGAATAAACTGTTCCCTGAGATTCTGGGGGCACCATTAGTCCTGTCTGGGTGTCTACTTCTGTTGTTAAGAAGTTGATTGATCTGATGCTGTATTCTGCGTCTTTCAAACACTGTATATGCCCCCGATCCAGAAGCAGGAGAAGCGGCTTCAAAATCCTGAAATCTAGGAGAACGAGAGAAGCCAGTTCTTGGAGTCAATGGGATGTCAGGAATATACAACTCATTAAGATCAAAAGTAGCCCGAAGACTTGCACCAGGAGAATATCCAACAGACAAATTGTTACTTGCTCCATGACTGGGAGGAGGATTCAAAACTTGTGCATTAGAGGAAGCAAAAGCAGCTGGTCTACAACCCTCACAGTACCAATTACCTTCAGGTACTTCATGTCCAAGACCGACACAATAAGTGTGCGCAGGGGAATCGCAGAGGTCACACAGTAACATAAGTGCATCATCCCCACCTAGTTGGCACTCAGTACACAGCACATTCTCATATGGATCAAGAAAACCCCTAAGCTCTTCCTCAGATGGTTGATAAACCTGTGAATATCAACTCTTAATAAAGAAAAAGTATACTCTAGAAATATTTATAATAACTAATAGGGGTTATCAACCTGTGAATATCAACTCTTAATAAAGAAAAGTATACTTTAGAAATATTTATAATAACTAATAAGGGTCTCTTCTTGCCTCCATGAAGGTAAGGACTAATTTTATTACGCCCCCATTTGGCCCCCATTTTTTTTCCATTACATTACATTAATTTTTTCTATCTCTTCATTTCAACCACGCATTCATCAAATAAAATAATATTACACATAAATCTAAAACTTTTTCATTACTTTTCTACCACACATTCTTCCATCAATCACTATTCCAAAAATTTTCAACACCCCAAAATGGGGGCCAAACAGGGGCTACAATACCTGATCACGAGCAGGAACAGGAATCACCACATTCCTTGAATCATGTCCACCATCTGCTTGAGCAGCCTTACTGATACTCGAAAACCTTTGCTTGCAGATGGGGCATCGAGATTCCACTTTTGACCACTCCATGATGCAAGCAAAACAAAAATAATGACTGCAACAATTTAATGCTCCCCTGACTGTTCTCTTCCCTTCCTCTGATAGACAAATCCCACAGACCTGCTTCCCTGCCTCAATCTTCACATCCTCTACCTTCTCCTTACCCTTTCTTCCTGGGGAGTTCCTCTGTGGAGGCAGACTTTCCTTTTCATTCATCTTCGATGGACATGAACTCCTCAAAGCAGTGGTTAAACTCCCGCAAAATTCACTAGCCTCTCTGACCTGTTCTCTCTCTTCCTCGGACATTGTGTATTGATAACCGGATGACCCCGAACCCATGACATCTGTCTCAGAATATACAGCCGATTTCCTCCCCCTTCCAGTTAGTTTCTTTCTCTTTTTATGCACAGTACGGTAATCATCTCTAAACTCCTTAACATGAGGAGATCTTTTTTTTCTTCTCGAGCCTTGATTCTTTTTTAGTTTCTTTCTTTTGGTCTTCTTCAAAACCTTAGCAGTCCTCCTCTTGCACACTTTGGCAGTTCCCTTCTTTTGCTTACTCGAGCTGCCCACCTTCTTCTTTTTGGAAGGAAAATCTTCATCATCATCTGCATCGTCAATCTCATCCAGTGTGAACTCCTCATCTTCTTCGAACTCTGAATCGTTGTAATCATCATCATCCTTTTCTTCTCTATATGAAAACTTAGATTTCTTTCTGGGCCTCTGGTAACTTAAATCGTCATCTTCTTCCCCACTTAAAACCTCGATAACATCATCTTCCTCTTCTTTAACTGACACCCTCTTTTTATTTTTTTGCACAACCTTTTTCCTTTTTGGCTTCAATAACCCATTTTTCTTTCTTCCTAGAACGCCCTTTCGACCTTTTGGTTTTCCAGCCTTACTCACCTTGGTTTTTACCCACTCCTCCTCAAATTCGCCTAAACTCTCTTCCGATTCATCCTCGTCCAGAGAAGAGCAGTATTCATCCTCTGACTCATCAAACTCCTCATCTATATTCACCTTGTAATCTTCATCTGACTTGTCCGAATCATTATTATCCAATCGAACCCTGGTCCTGGTATTGCGCTTGGATCTAATGTTACCTCCCCTTAACATCTGTTCATACCCCACAACATCACAAGAAAATATATGAAATGGCATCATATGACACAAATATGTTGCAACTGGCAATTGACTACATCATGTAGTAAAAAGAAGGCGAATCAAGAGAAATAAGCTTCCATAATCCAGAATTTATTTATTTTTCCTTGTTTCTGATTCTAAACTAAGTTCTCCCGGTAAAATTATACATCATAGTTAGGAAAATTATTGTTTTGAAGAAACAAAATAAGGTAAGGCTAGTTGCTTAGTTTCTACAATACTCTATCTACAGTCAATCACACGAGTCGATATCATGAAAAAATTTGATCTTCTACATTAAGCTCAATCATATAAGCAAAATCAATACACAACAAAATCCAATTAAGCAAAATATAAATAAATAAGTATTCATTTCTAAGAATAAAAATAAACCAAGACTAAGAATAATCAACCCTTCTATAACAGAAATGAAACACGAAGAAAATCGTATATCCAAATTTATTAATTATACCTTCACTTCGACGATTCTTACAATTCCAGTCACAGCATCAAAACAATTAATCCAACAAAGAACTGAGTTAACTCAGCGGTTTAAGACAAGGATGAATTAAAAAAAAAAATAGTTATTTTCATTCTAAATCATTTTCATCAGAAGTACACTCAATTTTGAATATGAAACGAAAAAAATCAGCAGAGGATAAGAAAACCCTTATGAGATATACAGATACAGAAAAGGTAGTAATAAATTACAGAAATATGGAGAAGATCGAATTGATACCTTTTAGAGGAGAAAACGAAGAAATCAATAAAATCCGATTGCACCGACTCCTCTCTCCCTATACGGACTACGGAGTAGTTTCATGAAAATGAAGGTAACAGGTCTAAATTTTGGAATCGCAGAATTCCTTTTTTTTATTTATTTATTTAAAAAATAAAAACTAGAAAAAATTTAAAAAATAATAAAAAATGAAGTTGGTTGGAATTGACGTGTAGGATACGCACCCTCGCCGCCCCAGTTCGGGAAGGCGTGGGGGCTGGCTGCAGCAGGGTTCGAAATAGATCGGGTCATTCGAGATTTAAAGCAAAATTGGTTTGATCAGGTTAGCCCGTCATAATAAGCGGGTCTTGCGGGGTTCAATTGCTTGGATCAACAATCCGTAATTATCGACTTAGTTAAACTGATTACTACAAATTAAAGTTAAAAATAAATGAAGGTCTACCACACAATATTCATTTTTTAATATAACTTAATTTAATTGCATTGAATTCCAAAATGAATAAAGATGGAATTTGGATCTCGACCTACTTCTTTTCCGACCTTTCAATTTTAGAGGAAATACAACAAAATGTCCCATTGACACCGCCATATTTCCATACTAACTTTTGACCACTAAAAAAAGAGTTAAAATGTATAATAGGGTACCAAAACCCAAAAATATACCATTTACCTTCTACCAACAATTTGAGAGAGAAGGAAAAAGAAATTGAAAATTACCTGCACGGTTCACAATTGGGATCTAATCGAAGAAGTACCATCACAGTCAAACCCAACGCCGACCACCACACATCGGTCATTATCTTCAAAAAGGTTAGTTTTTTTTTTTTTTGGGAATTGTGAGATTGATTTTTTATTTATTGTTTTTAAATTGTTATGTATAATGTTTATTATTTATTATTTAGGTAGCATTAGGCGTAGTAGAGATTTAGATACATATATTTGCGTTTCTGCAGTTTAACTCGTCGAAAATGGCGATTTCTTGCCATTTCCGACGATACAAGAATTTTTTTTTTTCATTTTCTTTTCAATTTAAAATCATTTATAATTCTTTTTCTTTTTATGATAAAATTTATTTTTATCAATTTTAATTATATCCTTCGTTATTAATTTTTTCGGTTTTAATCAAATAATATTTATATTATTTATTTAATTCTCATAATTTCCTCTTGTTTAACTTTTTTATTATAATTTTTTTAAATAGTTTAAAAATTTCTTAATTGTTTATTTTTTTTATTGAAAATTATAATCGTCGTTTTAAATAGTCGGCCCAAAGACATTTTTTCCATTTTTTTTCAATATTTTTAATTCTTTTCTTTTTATGATAAAATGTGATTTTCTAATTTTAATTATATAATATTTATATTCTTTGTTGATTTAATTTTTTCAAATTTAATTAAATAATATTATATTCTTT
>CAIGRH010221006.1:0-12357 GCA_903798295.1 Fraxinus nigra | reverse complement strand
TTCTTCGTTATAGCGCAATTGGACATCAACATCTGGTCCAGTCGCTCCACATGAATGGTGTAGCACATTAAATCAAATATTATTATTGCTCTCCCTCCCTCCGTTTTTGCTCACAATGTTCTTTACGCCATTTTTTCTTTATTTAATTAATAATTTTATAAATTATTTTTATATTCACGTTACAGTTACTTATGGAATAACTATTTTGAAGGCGGGAAGAAGGGGTTTAATTGGCTGAGACTATTTTACCCTTGGTGTTTGAAAATAAAATTGGCATTTTGTATTGAATTAAGGGAGTAACTGACGATAAATGGATGAAATGACGTTTTTGGCAATAAAAAGGTGGAAATAATGGTGAAAATGTCAAAAAAAAAAGAAAAGTACAGACGNTTCTTTATTTAATTAATAATTTTATAAATTATTTTTATATTCACGTTACAGTTACTTATGGAATAACTATTTTGAAGGCGGGAAGAAGGGGTTTAATTGGCTGAGACTATTTTACCCTTGGTGTTTGAAAATAAAATTGGCATTTTGTATTGTATTAAGGGTGTAACTGACGATAAATGGATGAAATGACGTTTTTGGCATTAAAAAGGTGGAAATAATTGTGAAAATGTGAAAAAAAAAAGAAAAGTACAGACGCGTTACCCAATAATATTAAAAGATAGGGACATTTTGTGCTAATTACACAGTCTTTTTATATTGAATTAACAGAGCAACTAACGATAAGTGGATGTAAGGACGTTTTTGGCAATCAAAGGTGAAAAATGTCGAAAAATGAAAGGTAAGAACATTTTGCACAATAAAATTGAAAGGTAGAGACGTCTTATATTAATTACTCTAAATCAATTAAATGCATTGTTCATCCTAACAAATAATCTAGTCAAGAAATATGATGAAGAAATCGAAACACAAAACTTCGACATAGAAATCCCCCAATTTTTTAGGAACAAGAAGATGGAATGAATATCTTCAACTTCAAGAAATCTTCAAGTCTTGATCTTAAATAATTTATTGGGAACTCTCTTTGATTTCTCCCTAAAAGGGAGAATTCATGTTTGTTATTTTGATCTCTAGGACAGGGTAATATATGTGGTGTGTTTTCTTGACCTAAATAACATCTATTTATGGTCTTCTAATATCATTGAACATCATGCCTTAAAAGCACAAAATTTACCTCTGATTTAGGTAAAATAGGAAAAATCCCGATCTGATATGGAATAGTCGAGGTCTCGTAATGCATTCCGCGATTGAGGTTACGATCAACAGGGACTTTGGTCCTCAAAATTCGTCGTAGTCACTACCTCAGAATGCATTTTGAGGTCATGTTTCATTTCTTTAATATTTACAAGTTTGGTCCCTCAAGTTTAAAATTCGGCCAATTTAGTCCTATAACTTTGTTTATTTTGATCCTTCAACTTCTACAAATCTTCAAGCTGACCCCAAGGCCCACTTTTGGTTCCCAAACTCTTCAAATGTTGCACTTCGTCCGCAACACTAGTGAATTCATCCCTTAGCTTCCAATCAAGCTCTTCCATTTTGCCATTTTTGTTCCAAATAAGCTCTACATCACTTCTTTTTTGCTCGATTCAATCCCAATCTGGTATTATTATTAACTAGAATCACAATATATAAACTAATACGTGTACAAATCCGTCCAAATAGTCAAATAATAAATAGATTGAATATCCTAAATAAGTGTAAAAAACATACTTCTCACCGCAATTAAATTTTTTGAAAAATACTGTGTTACTTTTTACTAAAGCTTAGTCACAAAAGTAAATATACTGCATTTTTCTTAATATTAAAAATCAAAATTTCACAAATGTGATATATTTTGTTATCAATCATGCTACTTGTATAATCTTTTTTTTAATAATCATATTTAACAACTCACACTTGACAATATCACATTTATCCATTTTAAAAATATTTTTTTGAATCAATGGTCCAAATTCTTACAATATCAATGTTAACAACAATTGTACAAATACGTTAACTTCTTTTGTTATTTTTAATCAGAACACCACAATTCAAACATAGATTGGCTACAAACACAGGTAGCATATTTTGTTACTTATCTTTCAAAATCAACATTTTCACACAAATAATTTAGTGTGTTACTTTTTTGATCTAATTTTGACGCCGTTGGCATAAAATCTCTTGTACTAGATGGTTGAAGAATCGATTTTCTGTGAAACTAGAGTTGATTAGATCTAACATATGCGACTTGAAATTGGGCCCATACATGTTCTTAAAACACATGATATACTCAAGAATCATTTGTGTTCTTTTCCCTTTTTCATTTGAGGCTCTTAAAAATGAGGGGTCATATGGTAAAAGGGATGTTTAATTTCGATACATGGTGGCCGCTTGAGAGTTCCAAATCAGTAGAAGACTACATAAATTTATAAATGTCCCCTTTCTTGGTTGGTTATGACCACACAATTAGCTCTTTTAGATGCAATTTACTTGATTATTTGAAATACATTGTTTAAATGAGCTAGCTAATCACATGGGTTGCACTTTGTCTTAATTGTTAGGGTTACACTGCTACAATTTGTCAACTGTTGAGGGGACCTACAAAAATGGGAAAGGGAACTCCCGTGCGATGCTCAAGTAAATTTAGTTGCTATAGTAGAGTTTTAAACCATCAATAGATAAACTTACATAATAACTAAGGCTTCAAATGGGATATACGGAGATAACCTCACCCTTCTTCCGTGATATTGTTGAGAAAAATGTGTTTCCCACAATTATCAACTTTCTTAAACCAATTCTTGGATGGAAGGCCACATGGCAATTCCGCATTGGCTCTTGCTCCTTAACATGGATTGTGCTTCTTTAAGAGGGCTTTGGACCGTTGGATCTTTTTAATGGTTGAGATTAAGTTATATTATTATGACTCTTGGGCTGGAGCATTTTCTCGAGGATTCCATTCCATTCTGTCTTTTGCCTTTCTCTCTTCTGGACAACTCTTTCTCTCTCTAAGTTCTTCAATTTTCTTCTTGGTTTTGATCTGTGATACTTAGAGGTTCTAGCCAATAAGTTGTGGAATCCTGTGTGATTTATGTTGCTACAGTAGTTCAGGCCTGAAATAGAGGCTAATCCTGGGTTCTGTAGTTGTTCGTGAGGTTTGTGATTTCGTTGGTTGGGTTTTATGATTTAGGAGATCTTTTGTAGATCGTGACTAAATCTGGTTTTGATTGAGTCTCCTATTACCCGTACTCTCCCTTTGGAAGGCTTTTGCGTGCTAGTGTTTGGGCTAATCCTAAGCTCCCCAGATTAGGCGTAAGCTGATCTGGGTGAACATTTCGTCGTGTTCTTTATTTTCTGCACTGTCTTGTGTATTTTGTTGTTGTTAGTTTTATCATTTAAGGGTAAAAATACCCAACAATTGGTATTAGAGCCATTCGGGTTCCTAGGGTGCAAGTTTTTTTGAAAAACAGAAATTTCTTTGAAGTTAAAATCATTTGAAAATCTGTCTATTTTATCTCCTAAACGTTCTAATGTGTTTCTTGGTGTGAAATGTGAGTTTGCCTAAGACAGAATACTGGATAATATTTTCGGTGATTGAAGGAGGGTCGTGTTTTTGGCTCTAGGCAGTGAATGAGTGCTGTGTTTTTTACTGTTTTAAAAACTGTTTTGGTGAGAACATTTCATTACCGTCTGTAAAGTAATTTCTTGTAATTCTTGATGATTCATATATGCATGTGGTATATCCTGGTTTGAACTCAATGATTAAATTTGCATATAAACATGCTCTAGAGATATTCAGTATTAGTTGATCTATTTAATGATATTAATCCGATTATCTACCTGCAAATCTCATTTGATTTGCATCAAGTATTATTGTTTTTGTTCTTAATCTTGGTACATTGTATCTGTTTGCTTTAAAATTCTTCAAAAACGTTTTTTTAAAGCCTTTTCTATTTATTAGTTGATCTTGTATACAATATCATACTATGTCCACGAGTACAAGCCACCATTTTATAGAATCTGTTATGGGTTTGAAGGTCGAATTGTCACAACTCGATGGAAATTGGGACTACTCGATATGGAAATAAAAAATGAGAGCCATTTTGGTTCAACAAATGGCTGCAAAGGCCCTTGATGATCTTCTACTTTTTCTGATGAACTTAAAGCTAAACCAAATGAAATTGAAGAGATGAATGAAATTGCTTACAGTTCTATAATCTTGCCTTTGTCTGATAATATTGTGAGGCAAGTTGAGGGAGCTGAAACTGCTTGAGACTTATGGACTGCCCTTAATAGTATGTTTTTAATAAAGACTTTTCCAAATAGAATTTACCTTCTGGAAAAACCGTTCAGTTTTCGAATGGACCCTGGGAAAGACTTCGAGGTGAATTTGAGTGACTTTAGTATAATAGTTAACAGTCTTGCACATAATGATAAGAAGTTTGCTGATGAAGATCTTGCTGTGATTTTATTGAATTCTTTACCTGACTCTTATAAAGACATAATGAATGCAATAAAATACTCTAGAGATAAACCAACACAAGGCATAGTCACTGATGCTTTAAGATCTAGAGAGTTAGAAGTTAGAAAGGAAAACAAGACTAATAATAGAAAAGAAAGTCTGTTTGTTAGATGGAGGACTGGAAATAGAGAGAATAATTTTCATTTCAAGAAAGGAAAAAGCAAATCCAAAGAAAGATGAAAATCTAGAGACAAATGTAATAAGAAGTGTTACAATTGTGAAAAATTGGGACACTTCAAGAGAGATTGCTTTGAGCGGAAAAGAAACAAAATGAACAAAATAATGGGGAGTTAAATAACAACATCATTAAATCTGAAATTGATAGTCTGCATGTTATGACTGTGACCAGTAAGGAGATTAATAGGGATTGAATTTTAGACTCAAGATGCACCTTTCATATGTGTCCTATTAAATCTTGGTTTTATAACTATAAAGATATAGAACCTAAGAATGTGTATATGGGGGACAATAACTCACAGACTATTGTTGGAATTGGTGATATTGCCATAAACATGTATGATGGCTCTATCAGGCCAATATTGAATGTAAGATATGTTCTTAATCTGAAAAGAAACCTCATTTCTTTAGGTATTCTTGAAGATGAGGGACATACCTTCAAATTTGATAACAAAGTCTTGAAGATTATGAAAGGTTCCCTTATTGTGATGAAATGACCTAAAAGGAATGGATTGTATTATCTTGATGGTAATACAATCACAAGTCCAGATTCTAATCTTTTCACTGTACTGAAAATAAAACTGATCCGTGGCATAAAAGGATGGGCATATAGAGAATAAATGGCTGAAATCTTTAAGTGACCAAAAGTTACTTGGGAAAGATTTAACTGAGACCTTAGATTTTTGTGAAACTTGTGTATTAGGCAAGTCTCATAGAGTGAGTTTTGAGACTGGAATACATAATACCAAGAGACCTTTAGAATATGTCCATACTGATTTATGGGGACCAGAAAGTCATCCTAACTTTGGTGGCAGTAGATTTTTTTTTTTATCTATTATTGATTACTATTCTAGAAAGGTTCGGGTGTTTCCTTTAAAGAATAAATCAGAGACTTTTCAAAAGTTCTAGATATGGTTAAAGATGGTTGAGTTTCGTAATTCCAAATTTGATAATTTCTGTAAATAGAAAGGAATTATGAGACATAGGATTGTTAATATACCCCAACAAAATGGGGCAGTTGAAAGAATGAACAAAATTTTAATGAATAAGGTAAGATGTATGCTGATTAGTTTAGGACTTGCAAAAGGGTTCTAGGCTGAAGCATTAAGTGTGCAGCTTATGCACATCAAACTGAAGGGAAACTAGATCCTAGGGCAACAAAATGTGTCATGTTAGGATATCTTGAAGGTGTTAAAGGTTATAGGTTGTGGGTGTTAGGGGTACAAGACATTAAAATAATCAACATCAGAAATGATAAGTTCAATAAGCTTGAGATGCCTTGCTTAAAACCCAAATCTGATGCTTTACATGAATCTGGAAATAACAAGGTTCATAATGAGATGAAGCTAGCAAAATTGAGAATCTCTCAATCTGAAAATAATGAAACCAATAATCCTACACCTGATGAAAATGAACAACAACTTGATGAAGGTGAAGTTGGAGAACTTCAACCTCAACTTGAACCTGAATCATAAGATCAGGTTGAACCCACTTTGGACACTTCTATTCAAGACTACCAACTAGTTGAGATATGGAAAGAAGGTAGGTGAAGCCTAACCCTGTGTATGAATCCTAGAACCAAACTAATTTTGCCTTAATTTCTGGTGAAGCCATAGACCATACTAAACCTGCCTCTTATGAAGAAGCAGAGAGGGGGCTAAAATCTGGAAATTGGGAAAGGGTAATGAAAGAAGAAATGCAGTCTTTAATTGAAAATAAGACTTGGAAACTAGTTGTGAAACCCAAGAATCATATAATTGTCCAATGCAAATGGATTTACAAATTAAAAGAGGGTAATAACTTGACTTATCCATTAAGGTACAAGGCTAGACTTGTTGCAAAGAGGTTCACTCAAAGAGAGGGAATTTATTACAATGAAATATTCTCTCTTGTGATAAAATATAAGACCATTAGGTTGATTCTTGCTCTAGTTACTCACTTTGATTGGGAACTTGAACAATTAGACGTTAAGACAACCTTCTTACATGGTAAATTGGAAGAAGAGATTTACATGACTCAACCTCAAAGATTTGAGGTGAAGCGAAAAAATGATTATGTGTGTAAATTGTAAAAATCTTTGATGGACTTAAACAAAGTCCTAGACAGTGGTACAAATGATTTGATTAATATGTTATCAAAATTGGTTTTAAAAGAACTGATTACGATGTTTGCTTGTATTATAACAATATTGAAAGCGGTCTGAACGTGTACTTATTGTTATATGTTGATGCTATGCTTATTGTTATCCCAAGCAAGACTGAAACCATAAGACTAAAAAATCTTTTAAAATCAGAATTCGATATGAAGGATTTAGGAAATGCCAAAAAGATTTTAGGGATGATTATTAAGAAGGATAGGTATGAGGGCAAGTTGACTCTCACTCAAGAATCCTAGTTGAATAAGGTTGTAACTAAATTTGGCATGAAAGACTCTAAACCTGTTAATGTTCCTCTTGCTGCTCATATGAATATGTCCACTGAAGATTTACATAAAACTGAAGAGGAAATGAAACAAATGGAAAACATCCCTAATCATAATGCCATATGATTTGTTATGTTTTCCATGATTACTACAAGACCAGACTTAGCTTATGCAATTAGCTTCATTAGTAGATTTATGTCCAATTGTGGTAAACCACATTGGGCAGGCTTGAAGTGGCGTTGAGATATATAAATGGGACATTAAATCTTGGTTGTGTATAAAAAATGATCAAAGCACTTGACACTTACAGGATATATAGATGCAGATTTTGCTGGTGATAAAGACCATATAAAATCTACTACATCTTACTTTTTTACACTTGATGATAATTGCATAGCTTGGAAATCACAATTGCAACATATAGTAACTTTGTCTAGTATTGAAGCTGAATATGTTGCTATAATTGAGTCAGTTAAAGAGTGCATCTGGTTAAAAGGAATTTTAATTGAACTAAACTTCATACATGATATTCCTACAATATTTACTGATAGTCATAGCGTTCTTTTACTTAGCAAGAATCCCGTCTATCATGAAAGTTCCAAACATATTGAGGTGAAGTATTATTTTATTAGAGAAAAAATTATTGCAGGTGAAGTTAACCTAACAAAAATTCATACAGACAAAACCCCATCTGATATAAGGACTAAAGTTGTACATGTTGGTAAGTTTAAAACTTGTTTATCTTTACTGAATATTAATAAATGGTAATTTTTTGCAGGTACATGGGCGATGATGATTGATTAGCAAACTAGGCACGTTTAAGCAACCAGGGAGAGTGGGGTATGTGAGAAACAAGGTGAAGAATGTTGAGAGAAACATGTTTCCCACAATTAGCAACTTTCTTAAACCAATTCTTGGATGGAAGGCCACATGGCAACCCCGGATTGGCTCTTGCTCGTTAACATGGATCGTGCTTCTTTAAGAGGGCTTTGGACCGTTTGATCTTTTCAATGGTTGAGATTAAGTCATACTATTATGACTCTTGGGCTGGAGAGTTCTCTTGAGGATTTGATTCGATTCTGTCTTCTGCCTTTCTCTCTTTAAGTTCTTTAGTTTTCTTCTTGGTTTTGATCTGTAATACTTAGAGGTCCTAGCCAATAAGTTGTGGAATCCTGTGTGATTCATGTTGCTACAGTAGTTCAGGCTTGAAATAGAGGCTGATGTTGGGTTTTGTAGTTTTTCGTGAGGTTTGTAATTTCGTTGGTTAGATTTTATGATTTAGAAGATCTTTTGTAGATCGATGACTAAATCTGGTTCTGATGGAGTCTCCTATTACATGTACTCTCCGTTTGAAAGGCTTTTGTGTGTTATTGTTTGAGCTAATCCTGAGCCCCCAGATTAGGCGTAAGCTGAATTGGGTGAACATTTAGTTGTGTTTTTTATTTTATGCACTATCTTATGTGTTTTATTGTCATCAGTTTTATCATTTAAGGATAAAAACACCCAACATATATGTTAGTGGTGAAACAAGAACAAGACGTGGAAACGATTTTTGGTTGAAAAGGTAAAGATTCGTAAAATCAAAATGTAGTCATATTAAGATATACTATCATATTTTTTCACTTGCCATAATTTTGGTAACCAATTGAATGCGAAAGACTGTACCTTGAGAAACCACACCTTAAAAGACTTTTAAACTGTGATCTAACAAGTTAATAAACAAGACTCATTAATGATTACTGAAAGAGTAGTTTTATTCCTGGATATTGAAGTATATTTATTCAGTCATTTCAGATTGTTGGGTCGAAATTCTGTCTCGCTTCTTCTCTACATGTGTTTTCTTGGAGGCACTACCAAAAATTGAGTTTCCACCATTAATATAAACCCTATTTGAACAATTTGTGTGTTACCAAATCATGTCCTTCTGTTGTAGCTTTATTTTGCACCAATGAAATGCCAACTTTTGTGCACTATTTGCAGAAAAGATATAATTTTATACATTATAGCTTTTGTTCCAATATTTCCATGTGATTGATGATGGTTGTGCCAATTATGGTCACTTTTTGGAGTTTCAATTCAACAGATGGTCCAAAATGGGGATCGCAAAAGAAATTGTGCAAAATTTTATATATGATCTCCTAAGCACCGATATTTAGTTTATGCTAACCATTTGAATGACACGCCACACTATAATAGATGGGGAGAGATGATGATTAGTTACAAAATTGAGATGATAAATGGTTACAATTTCGTGTATATATATATATATATATATATATATATATATATATAATCTTACAAAAAAATATTTTCTTTTTTCTTTTTTGAAATATTACATCATTTGTCCTCATTAGCCTGAAAAGAAAGATGATCCTCAATCTTTTGTTATAGTTGCATAATGACTCTCAAACATCATATACCATCTAAGTCACTATTGAATTGTAATGTAATAATCACGTCTATTCTATGAAGTTAGATTTTGTTTTTTCAAATTGGATTTTACCCTAACAATTTGTTGTGAGATACGTAACCATGATGGTTTCATAGCGATTTAATGAAAATCTAGTTGGTTTTTATCATTAAGAGCCGATCATACAACTAAAATAAGAGGTTAAGTATCAACTCCTTTTTAAAGTTTAAGGTAGGTTAGGGTCTAATGGTTCAATTCTTTGTCTTTTGTAAACATGTCTAATCTTGATAGCTTTACGTACTAATCATTATCGATTTGCATTATCAATATTGTTTGAGGTAAAAAGTAGGAGCTATTTCAATTGCCTCAACATGAAGGCTTAAATATTCCATTGTCACACGTTGTGTGGATCATATTACTGTGGAGTAGCCAATAGCCATAGAGTCCTTGGATACACATGTTGGGAAAACGTATTACCGTCATATTTGATCGTTCATGTTGGATCATCAAGAATTTGTAAACTAGTGTACTTGAATCAGACATTAATGAATGATTCCTGCGGTTTTAGTCTTTCAGATCAACACATTATTCCTTTATTTTTCTCCAAAGATGGGAGTTAGAACACAATGAACAATTCACATGTAATCTGGAGACCACAACCCTGTATATATACTAATGACATGTTAACCTAATTTGGCCCATCATGAAATTAGGAACATGCTTGGTCTCTACATATAAAGGCACACACTTTAATTAGATACTTCAAAATCCAAAATACCGAAATCTTATCAGATCACTTTAAACGGGTTTAACCAAAACTGATATCCTTTAATTTAATACACTATTTCATATATAAGCCCACATGTTGGATTAAAATCCTTACAATCTCCTACTCGGGCTATATGTGTTACCTTATATTTGTGCGTTAAACATAACCTTATGAGTACTCAGAATTTTGCTATAATTACCTAATGCATCCCCAAACAATCTGATCCATCAATCCTATCAATATAGGATCAAAGCGGCTTTCACTACTTATATCTTAACTAAACACATTAATGGTCACGTATATCGACATAATTGAATGACATGAATCAAGCATGGATGTTTAACATGAAAATTACATGTAATGTGATCTTAACATGTTTGTTTCCAACTGATCCACCTTAATACCTTAGTGAGATCATTTTCAAACAAGTTCAGAGATAATAAACCAAAACTTTATAACTGAAAATAACTTTAACCATATCCAAAATGACAATACACGTATAAGGCCATAAAATAACTTAATTTACACCACAAGTCCAGCCCCAAAAATTCATCCAACTGTGAACCTTTAAAAATTGAAAAAATTAGGACAGGGGGACTGTGGAGGGTGGCGCTTAGGAAGGGGGCACCGTCCCCAAACCTGAAGTAGTGGTGCTCTCACGGTAGTGGCTTTGGGCATCTCTGCCACATCTTCTGCGCAGCATTGTGCGCACTGCCTGGGTACGACGTCGCCGCACATCGCTGTTGCTAGATTTTTTAAAAAAATAGAACTGAAATCTAAAATTTTGAAAATCGACGGAATAATTTTCAAATTTAACAAAACCAATACCAGAATCGTTAAATTTGAAACAATGAAATTATTAAGAATCAAATTAAAATTTCGATTCTCAATGATTCAACATGAATAGACTCTGATACCAATTGTTGGAAAAACTTATTACGTCATATTGATCGTTCATGTTGGATCATCAAGAATTTGTGAACCGAAGCAAAAGTGTACCTGAATCAAACATAATTATCGTAATGAATGAATCGTGCGGTTTTAGTTTTTCAGATCAATACGTAGTTCCTTTATTTCTCTCTGAAGATGAGAGTCAAAACAGAATGAACAACTCACGTGTGATCCGGGGACCATAACCGTATATATATACTAACGGTCCGTTAACCTAATTCGACCCACTATGAAATTAAGAACATGCCTGGTCTATACACATAATGGCCCACGTTTTAATTAGATGCTTCAAAATCCAAAATACTGAAACCTTATTAGATCATTTAAACGGGTTTAACCAAAATTGATAGCCTTTAATTTAATACACAATATTCACATATAAACCCACATGTTCGATTAAAATCCCTACAACACGTGGATAATTCTCTTTAGCTTTTATTATTTTATCTAAAAACTTAATCAATTACAATTTTTTTTTATTAATTTATAATATTATATTTTCAAAACACTCCCCTCCAAAGATTATGATCTCAACTTGAATAATTGTGCGTAAATATATTTTTAATCATTATGCAATCTTAAAAAAAAAGTCGACCTAGTAACTGCATAATTGAGTTTGTTTGCTAACATTTTATGCACTAGTAATACAACAATAAATCTAGTGGCCCGCCGCTTGCCATATAAATGTATAGCTAAATATGAAATTTGTTTTATTATGTTGTTCGCATTATCGAAGACACAAATGGGTCATTTTAATTAATGTCGTGGCTTTTAAAACCTAGTGCTATAACGGCGAGCCAAATTTTCTTGTCGATAATTAATTAGTTAAAGTTGGAAACCCTAGCAGCCCGAAAAGCCCTCTTCCAACAGTAGCTGCACATCTGGTGTTTCAACAGCCCCGACGGCATGGCAGGGGCGCCTTCTCTCCGGCCGCCTGCCAAAGAGGTGGGGGAGAGGGGGGAGGGGCAACGACTTATGCCTCCATGGTGTAGGTTCGTCCTCAACACATCCCGAAAGTGAAGATTGAGATGAGACAACCGATGGAGAGTGATGGATCTAAATGGTTTCTGTTAAACAATTCAAAGGAAAGAAAGGAAAAAGGGAGGCTGGGGTTTCATTAATAAT
>CAIGRH010220977.1:0-15825 GCA_903798295.1 Fraxinus nigra | reverse complement strand
AGTTCCGAACATGAATATACCCCCATGTTGATGTAGCCGACAATGAGGATTTGCAAAGGTACATTTATGTTTGTGTGTACAAGAAATTGAATATTGACAGAAAACATGGACATTTTTTTAAATTTCCACTAAATTTAATTTAACATAGATAGGACAGAAGTCACGTTCAGTTTAACTTAACCGTGGACTTCTCTACTACAGTCGAATTATAAAACCGCTGTCCAAAAATCAAGGAAAAAAGAGTACACGGAAATTTCTTCCTGCGCCAAATATATATTCTAAATAATGCTGAATAATAATATTTTATTAATTCCGTGTGAAAGTTGCTCTGTCTGTCAATAACGACTACTGTTTTATGTACTTTCCAGCAGCATTTACACGTATTTCTGGCCCCCCAAATTCATAATGTTAAATGCATTGATTTATATAAAATATCATTTCTGGATAGAATTTAATGGACGCTAGTCAGCAAGAAGACCAATTGTTTTTCTACCTCATTTGAAATTCTTTGCAGACAAATCTGTGTTTCTACTCTTCAAACTGAATTTCTGCTAAAAGGGTGTGTGACTGTGTGGAATCTTATGGCGGGGGATAAAGGGGGTACTTCAAGGGAACTTGATCAGACACCGACATGGGCAGTGGCGGTTGTTTGTGCAATTATCATAATAATCTCGATTGCCTTGGAAAAGATTCTTCACAAAGTTGGAATGGTATGAGAATTTACTTTCTGGCCATTTCTCCTGTGCAAATCTTTGTGGGTTTTCTTTTGGAAATATTTAGTATTCTACCGTTGTTTGGAGGTTTACTTTTGGATTCTTGAAAAGTAATTTTTAGTTGGTTAAGAATCTGGTCTTTAAATTGACTTGATTTTCGTACAATTTGAAACAGAGGTTTTATATCAAATTAGTTGGTGGGTTTATCTTCTTTCATTATCAAAATACCGGATTTATGGACTGAATGGGTAATTTTGTCTCTGATGTTTCTAGTTTAGTTGTTAACCTATGATTATAGTTGCTCAAATTGATTGCTTCAGAATGCTATCAAATAGTTATATGATGCTTTAATTCTGAAATGATCTGTTGTTCGACTGTTTGACCATTCGAAATTTTATAATTATTGATGTTTTTATTACTTTGTTAAGCTCTTTTCTTGCTCCAAACTAATATCATTGGAGTTTTGACCCTAATGAGATTGCTGATGTTGTGAAACAGTGGTTAACGGATAGGCATAAGAAAGCTCTTTTCGAGGCATTGGAGAAAATCAAAGCTGGTAGGTAATAATTTCTATCCTTCCTGAGCAAGAGATTTGCGTTTGAAGTCTAACTTATTCTTTTCCGACTGTGACAGAGTTAATGATACTCGGTTTCATCTCGCTCATTCTTGTGTTCAGTCAATATTATATTGCTGAAATCTGCATACCTTTTCATGTTGCGAATACCATGTTGCCTTGTCCTTTAGAAGTCGCAGAAGACAAAAAGGATGCTAAGGGAGATGATGGTCATCGTAGACTTCTATGGTATGATCGTAGAGTTTTGGCTGGTGGTAAAGAAGCCAAGTGCAAGGAGGTAAACATGGTTTGCTTTTCGAATCTAGTAATGCTATTGATTAAATGAAATTGTTTCTTGTAAATTATTTTGATAAAAACAAAGAAGAATATGATATGATAAAATAGAGTCAAGCTAGCTAGTCAAGCCAGCATGTTTTGGCATTGACAAGTTTGACCCTCCAAAAAGTTTAAGACTACACCAGTCACCATATAGAGCACATTATAAGATATATCAAATTTTATTGTGTCAAGAAGACCAACTCATCGATAATAAACTAGTACAATTAATAGCAGTTTTGGCATTCTATTTTTGTCATCAATCAATTATTTGATATTATGAGATCGTAAAAATGGGCCAATGAAACTTAAAATGTATATGTTCAGTTTAAGTGTATTAATATTTTTCAGGAATTCCGTTTCGTGGTGATTTTTACTTACAGACTTTTACATGATTTGATTTCAAAAGATAGATATTTTTCTTTCTTGTTCACTACAATTTGGGCCATATTTCAAATGTAGACTATGCATTACTACTCTTTCACAAACCAGCAATTGAAACATAGAGGGGTGATTTCATAATTGATAATAATAAACTGTAGTCTTAGACCTTTATATATAAGCATCTGCCACACACTGTTCTCTCTCTCTCTCCCTTTTTTTATCCCTACATTTGGCTTAATTTCTCTCATTATTTATTCTTTGATCAATCTTACAGGACCATGTATCGCTTATATCAGTCGATGGACTGCATCAGATTCACGTCCTTATCTTCTTTCTTGCAGTTCTCCATGTGATTTACAGTGCTATTACTATGGCACTCGGAAGACTGAAGGTAATTTAAATTGCAGTAATCAACTGTCCTTATATATCTGGTCATCAATGATAATTACAAAAGAATGCTATATGTGATAAAGAAGAACGCAATTTTTCTCAAAGAATGCTTCACTGTGTAAAATGTAATTGTGAAATCTATATACAGAAATAAAAATGGAGTAATTAATATTCCATTTATAGCCACCAACAAAATGTTTCTTCACCAGTACTACAATAAGTGATGCATATTTGAGATGCTCATCCAGTATGATTGGTCACATTCTCTGAAAGCAGATATAGACCCTTCTGTTGCATCACGTCTTTTATGATTGGAGAGGGGACCTATCCTTCAAAAGGTTTACCAATGGCCAAAATTATATCCTAATTGTATGATAACAAAACCCGATACCAAGCTCAAATTTGTCTCTTTTGATGCTTGTTCACCAAGGTTCAGTATCTTTTCAAGAGCAGTCTTGATTAATATAATCATTTGCTAAAACTATGTCTTGCAGATTCGTGGCTGGAAGCAATGGGAAGAGGAGACTTCATCCCCTGACTATGAGTTTTCAAATGGTATATCGCCGCATGCAGTATATAAATGAGACTTTGTTATCTAGATGACATCTAATCTTTACTTCTTCATTATTTGCAAAGTGCTTCTCACTGAATTGGCTATTTAACTGTGGAGCTGGCAGATCCTTCAAGATTCAGGCTTACTCATGAGACATCTTTTGTGAGAGCACACACTAGTTTCTGGACCAGGATTCCGTTATTCTTCTATATTGTAAGATTTAATCTTTGTCTGTCATTCTTCTTTATGATATTTCCATGTGAAGTGCCTGGAACCTTCATTTAGTAGTTGACATTTTCAAATTTAATATTTCATGTAATCAACTGATTTTCAGCTAATCAAAATTCTTGCATGCAGGGATGCTTTTTTCGTCAATTTTTTAGGTCTGTTAGCAAATCTGACTACATGACCCTGCGTCATGGGTTTATCTCTGTGAGTTTTTCTACTTTCATAACCTTCGTGATTTATCTGGTTAGGTAACATGTTCCCCTTGGAGTTTGAAGTTTTTGGTTGTTTAGGTCCATTTAGCACCTGGGAGCAAATTTAACTTCCAAAAGTATATCAAAAGGTCACTGGAGGATGATTTTAAGACAGTTGTGGGAGTCAGGTAAACATCTTTAGTTGAATTCATAGTTTTCTTAGATTTTATTCTGACAAATCGATATTATCATTGTGACTTTTCCTTTTTGATCCCTTTTTTTTATGTTGCAGTCCAGTATTATGGGGGTCATTTGTGGTGTTCTTGCTCCTAAATGTTAATGGTTAGTCAATATTTAATTGTAAAATATGTTTCATCATTTTCCTTCTCTAATTACATAATAAGTTCATTGATCTAAATATTACGTTGTCTCTAAAATCGACATCGACATCGACATCGACNTTGAATTCATAGTTTTCTTAGATTTTATTCTGACAAATCGATATTATCATTGTGACTTTTCCTTTTTGATCCCTTTTTTTTATGTTGCAGTCCAGTATTATGGGGGTCATTTGTGGTGTTCTTGCTCCTAAATGTTAATGGTTAGTCAATATTTAATTGTAAAATATGTTTCATCATTTTCCTTCTCTAATTACATAATAAGTTCATTGATCTAAATATTACGTTGTCTCTAAAATCGACATCGACATCGACATCGACATCGACATCGACATCGACATCGACATCTTAAACTTTTTTCTGTGTCAGGGTGGAAGGCATTGTTTTGGGCATCCTTAATTCCTCTAATTGTAAGTGTCCTTATTGGTGATTAATAAAACCTCAATTTCAAGCCGAATCCTGACCGCATAATACTTCTCAGATAATCTTAGCTGTCGACACAAAGCTACAAGCCATTTTGACAAAGATGGCCCTCGATATTTCGGAAAGACATGCAGTGGTTCAAGGCATTCCACTTGTGCAAGGCTCGGATAAATATTTTTGGTTTGGTCGGCCCCAGTTAGTACTTAACTTAATACACTTTGCACTGTTTCAGGTATTATCCTAAAGCTATTAGCAAAGCATAGTGTCACATCAACTAGGCCGAAGGAAGAAGTTCCATATCGTTCCATATCTAAAGTCTATGAGATAATAATACTTACTAGAATCAGTGATGAGTTATTTGCCCCGTTCTTCCAACTTTATTGAGTTCTACTGTTATACAATACCTTATTTGATTAATTATAACAAGAACTACATTTCTACATATGTAATCCCATTAAAATATGGCTCAATAGCTTTGAAAGGGAAAGAATCAGAACCCAATATTTTGAAAATTTACTTATTATGCCCTTGTTTGAGCGACATTTTTTTCCATCAAAATGCATTCTTCAGCAGTGATTTGACCTCATCATAACCACACATTTTTCAATAAAATAATATTACACGCAAATCCAAAATTTTTACTTTATAATTGAAGAAATAAAAAACAGATGACTGTTATCATAGATGAATAGTCTCCTTGTGTAGTCATGGTCCAGAATGCATCTTGGTAGAGGAAGGCAAGAATAAGAAATATAGAAATGAAAAGAGAAAGATGTTTTCAATTGTAAAGTTATCTATTTCTTGAATTTCCTTTCTATGAAAATGATTGTGCTAATCAGTTTAATATCCTGTGCAGAATGCCTTTCAGATAACATATTTTTTGTGGATTTGGGTAAGGATTCTACTATAAACACAAAGTATGACTGCACAATTTCATATTTATGAAATTGATAAGAAAAATAAGAATTTCTTTTGTGCAGTATGAATATAGTCTCAACTCTTGCTTCCATGAGAATCTCAACGTTGTCATAGCAAAAACTTGCCTAGGGTATGCCTCTGTTCCACATCATTTCTTCACAAAATAATCTGTGAACGGATTCAATCTCAAATGCTTGGAGTATTACCTTGAACTTATGGAAGTAACTTCTAATGCAATATTTCAGGGTGGTAGTCCTATTCTTATGCAGCTATATTACGCTTCCACTCTATGCCCTTATTGCTCAGGTACCAGGAAAGCCCTTATATTTCTTAGAATTACCTTTGATATTCAAATACTAATCGGTAAAATACCATGTGAATGTTGCTATTTCCAGGAATACCTATACTTTGTGAATATCACCCATGGTTGTAGTAGTAGCGAGCTTTTAAGATTTGATTTTTTGAATACTATATTCCAGCATAGTTAAAATACTCTGAAAATGAACCTTACAAAATTATTCAGCAAGGTGGCCTAACTGTTTTATATAATGAATGATCAAATTGTATTCAACTGGATAAACAAATGAAAGGGGAATAAATAGTTGATGAGTGCACGGGCTGAAGATCAGTATGCAATAATCAATTCTCTAACACTAGGAGAGCTTTAACTGACCCAAATCCTCAAATGGCATTACTCTCACGTGGGAGCACCAGTATGTGGTTTGCATTAAACATTGTCACGGGAAGGTGTTTCTATCTGCAGAGTGGCACATACCCTGCTTCTCACTTGCACAACTGAATAGCCCTTCCACCACCAGCCACCACAAACCAGAAAAATCTTCAATTTTCATCTTGCACATTCTATCAACTACAACCAGAGGCCAAAATAACCTGCCAATTTTTTTGCCCCACAGCCGTCATACCATCAGAAAACCGAAATTTGGTAGTTACAGTAGACGCTCTTTTTATTTTGACATTTAGTTAACTCATTTTATATCTATTTTGATCACTTCTAAAAGTACAATGTAGGCTCGTTAGTAAGGCCATGAGTAAACTCTTCTTTTTAGTGAGGATAAGAACCAAAATTGGGGCCTTGAGACTATAAAGTTACAGATTCAAGGCGGAGAAATGTGCATATTTCTACGACTTTTGACATAAATATTCACAAAAACTTGTAAGAAACTTTCTCACAAGATGTTCTTAAAGACCCAATACAGGCTGATATGGCAGCGTGCACAAGCGTAGTTCATTTAGGGTTTCTAACTTTTGTGAAAAGTGTGCTTATTAATCAGTAATTGGCTAGTCTCTACTTGGCCCCCTGATTGTCATAAGAGTCCAATGCATTTCATGATTGGCACTTGTGAAGATTTTGAGTGGTTAAGGCTTGTGCTTTCAATTAAGTAAACATAAAAGAACTCAAGCTAGTAACATCAATGATTGGACCTTCTTGATAAGGGAGACCATTCACAGTGAGAGGAGACTAGAGTTAGGTCCTTTAGTAAGACCCTACCACACCGATTTCCTCCTGACAATCTAGATTGGTCAGTGCTAAAGATATTTGTGCTACTTACCAAATTCATTTTACATTCTGAAAGGGGACCATTGTCACCAATTTCACCGTGTCAGCCATTAAGTCTTACCTCCAAGGTAGAATAAACTTTCAGAACCATGCCATCACATCAGCTATCTCGTCACTTCTAAAACCACATAATCATGTCAACTATCTCTTCATTTATCATTTGAAGTTTCTTATTGTCTTTTGAGGAGATTATTGCATGAATGCTGCTAGTCATGAACTTCCCCATCAGGTTTAAAGATTTTGCAGATCACACAAAGATTAGCATATGTGTGACCTTGATTGTGTGTGATGGTGGTGAAGGACAATAACAATGAGGGTGGGAAGCTGTCTGCTCAGTCCCCCCTCCCCTCTGGATTTGGTAATTGGTTAACCATGGTAATATCAGAATATTAGTAGTAGTTACAGGTATCTTGTAATTTAACTACAGCATCTGGAATGGCCACGGGCCCGTGGCAATGGGAATTTGAGAAATAAGCACGGTTTTTTTCTGTCTTATTCAGCTCTACGAAAAAGACATGGCCAGTGGATTTTATGTGGGTAGTAGACACAAAAATAAAGTTGATTTGAAACATGTGAATCTTGTGAACTTCGAATTAATATACCGTCAAATTGAAAGAACTATAGTAGATTTGATAATATTTTCAGACCATCTTCTTACAGAAAAAAAGGACTCGTATAATTATTCCATGTCAAACTTTTCCCTGGTCTCTTGGGTCTGAGGTCCGACGTAAATGCTCAAGTATTCTGACTAAATTCAGAAATTAATATGAAATATCAAGATTAACATTTGTGTATGGTTAATTGAAGCTATTAGATTTCCTACTACGGATAAATGTGAAACAACTTCTAATTTGTATGTGGGAAATACAGATGGGATCGCATATGAAGAAATCTATCTTTGATGAAGAAACATCAAAGGCCCTTAAGAAGTGGCATATGGCTGTGAAGAAGAAGAATAAGGGAAGGTCTCCTGCACGAACCCTGGGTGATGCAAGCCCCGCATCTTCAATGAGCTCACCTTTCCACTCGACTGGTGCTGCACTTCATCGTTTCAAAACTACTGGCCACTCAACACGTCAATTTGAATATGATGACCAGGAAGCATCTGATCTAGAGGCTGAACCATCATTACGTTTGGAACCGACATCCAGCTTAATCGTAAGAGCTGCTCATGATGATGATATGGATAATGACACGAGTACGCCATACAATGGAGAAGAAACTAGGAATGAAGATGACTTCTCATTTGCTAAGCCTGCTGCCCCAAAGTGAAGACGAAAGAGGAGCTCCCTCCTTTATGAGAAGTGTTAGTTTTCCCCCATTCTCCCACTTTATGAGTTTCTCAGTTATTTATATCCATCCGCTTTGAGGGAATGTGGCATTATTGAGAAGCTTATGTAAAGTTAAATTGTTGTGTTTCAAGCAATTGCTGATCAATGGAATTTTTCATCAATCTTTTTGACCTGACCATGTGTAAAGTCTAAAATCAAAGGTAGATTCGCATCGTTCTCCCCGAGTTGGAGATTATTTGCTCTCGAGTTGTAAGTCATATCCGCAACGAAGGTCTCGTAATGGCAGCAGCAAAGTTGAAGTATATGATGTTCTACCCATTTTTTCCATCTTGATTTTCCAATTTATGGAAGGGTTATTATCACAACAAAGTATTTTTACGTAAATTCTGTGGTTACTTTTAAAGAGAGAGAACTTAAATATTAATATTCTAAAAGAATTGAAATATTGCTCTTGAAGAAATATGAACACCGACGGAATCATCAATGGTATATGATGATACCAAGAACTTACTTTGAGGATCCACAAATATAGCCCGAAAATAAGCCAAAAACGGTGATGGTCACAGATTAGATTTATTAAACTTATATTATGCAACCATTTTTACCTTGCTATTGTGACCTTATCGTGTAGTGGTTTTGCAAATTGAAAGCTACACTACGAAGTATGCCATTAGCACTTCACAACAGTTTCAAGAACCTTTTAATTTTCGAGAATTATGATTCGAAATTGACCCACAAACTAGCTCGGTGAAATAGGTCGATTGCAAATTTTTCTCTAATTATTTTGGGGTTAGGTGATCTTGAGCTTACCCTGGATTGACCCCCTATAGATAGCTCTGCCGAAATCACCGATGATTTCCAGAATACCTTCATCGATTTCCGGAATAACTTCTAATCTCTATTAAAAATTTCCTTGCAGCTATAATTTCCATCAACTTGAAATATTGCTATCGGAAAATTTTGTTGGTAATGTTGCGCAATGAATGGTATAACTAGAACATGATAAGAAGATGATATAATTTCCAGAAGAATATTGCAAACCAGAAACATATGATACGATTAGAACATGATGGGCAAAACGAAAGAAGATAACAGCCAACTTGTTTCCCTCTTAACTCAAATCATGATTCGTAGAGCTAACACGAGGAGGCACCTCCAGTCGTGTATGAATTGTTGATCATAATGACTCGCAAGAAATAAACCAAGCCTTTGAACTTCAGATGTACTCAATTCTTTACAGTTGAAGAAGCAGATTGTTTTGCTCCCACAGCAAAGAATTCTGTAATGACTTCGAGTGGCATGCCCTTTGTCTCGGGAACTTTAAGGAAGACAAAGAACCATGCTATGGTGCATACGATGGCATAAATTCCAAAAACACCAGCCAGGCCAATCGAGTTGAGCATGACTGGGAGTGTGTATGTGACAATGATGTCTCCAATCCAGAAAGTGAGAGCGCATATAGCAATACAGATACCACGAACACGAGTAGGAAAGATCTCTGAGCAGAGGATGTTTGGGATTGGTCCAAAGCCCATAACAAAGCAGCAAAAGTAAATGATGACGCTGACAGTTGAGATTACAGCATGAACTACAGTGCCCAAATCAATGACATTCCCAAGTACTAGCAAGATAAGAGACAGCAGTAAAACAGGCAAAGTAGATAGTAGAAGCCATCTGGAGAAGAAAAAGATGCAGTTATGTTAAAAGACTCATTTTTGCAGAAATCAAAGTGAAAAATCTAAGTTTTAAACATTTGAAGACCGCCAGAAAATCAAGATTTTACCTTCTTCCAGCAATATCCATCAGCCTCATTGCTACACCTATGCTGGGAAGCATCAACAATGTTGTGAGACCACTTATAAGAAAAGATGCAGAATCTGAACCAATGCCCATATTTGATAGGAGAACTCCAACTCCAGCTTGTTCAAGAATTTGAGGAGTGTAGTAGAGTACCCCATTTATGCCAGAAAACTGCACAGCACAATTTATATCAGCACAAAGTAGGATTACTTAAACGAACACATCTGTAGTTAGATAAATTTGAAAAGGAAAATCTTTATATTTGGTTAATCTCACCACAATAATTCTGATGTGGTTCTAAGCAACATAATAATTAAGTAAACTGGCTAATGGCCATTGAATCATACTCTACTGTATCTGGAATTTACTGCTATAGATGAACAAGATACTCCTTTACATAAGCAAAGTGCAGTTTCCTTCCCAGGTGGATGATTCAAGCTGCCTAAGTTCTTAGATTGTTCGGAACAACAAAATGTATTTTAGCTTCTCAGTTTAAGGATGCATGTGAAACTGATGCATATCATAAGGTTGCTTGATGCTACTGATCATATTCAATAGTGGTAGAATACTTATCCTAGGACTTGAAGGTTGTGCAATAAAATGTAAGTGTGGAGGGTTTAAGTAAAAATTGGAGACTTTTATCATATGCAGTTTTTTCCTTTGTGTGTCATTTAATTGTTTAACTGCCCTTTAAACCTACATTAGTCGAATTTACTTACCTGCTGAAGAATTTGGATTCCTACACCAACAAAGAGTGCATGTTTGACTCCTGGTTCAAAAAGTTCCCTCCATCTCGGCCCTTTAGTAGCAGATTCAGATGGCTTGTCCATAGCTACACCAATCGGATGCTGACTTGCAAGGTCCTCTGCATGTAGAACAGATTGGCTCACTAGAGCAGCAGCATGAATGAATTCACCTTCAGCATTAGGGACATCACCAGAAAGCGAAATAATGGAACCACGCCGGGATCCAACGCCACCCTCCTGGTGCAAATAGATCCTTTTGAGGGCTCCTAAATTTTTCTCGTCTTTCTTATATGCTAGTTGCCAACCACCACCAATACCCATACTACTGACTTGTTCACCGGCATTGTCCTTTTCAGCGTTTGTTTCCTGGCGGGAGAGCAATGGGCTTCTCACGTTGTCATCAGATTCAGCACCAGAAGCGTCATCTCCATTTTCACCTTCCCTTTGCAGGCTTTCCTCATCCCATTGTTCACTTTTAACTTGTTGATCCACGACATTAAACATGCTTCCAAAATTCGAAAAGAGCATACTTCGCATGCTTCCCATTTCCGGGAGCTTCTCGTGCACACTTCCGAAAAGAGTGACCATAGGATCCATAAGAGGCACGCTCTGGTTAGCCATGCTCCCTTGACGGGAGACCAGACCGAGAGTACTTTGTCGTGTGACAGGTTTGGCAATCCATGAAAGTCCCTCTTCAGCACCATACAGTTTTATACAATCTTTCTCCACAACGTGTTCTTGGGCATCTGTAAGATCATTGTCTGGACCAATTATGTACTCCTCTATGGATGTTTCACCTCCAACACCCAGACCTTCAAGTAACAGAGCCATTTCACCTATTGACAAAAAGAGCCCACAACTGGGATAAGAATCATCTTTCACATAAGAACACGGGAAAGAATGGGAATGGGTCCTGAATTTAACGAAAGCTACTACCTCAGTGACCAAAATACCTCTATATTGATTCTCTTGAAGCAAAAAGTAGATAGTATTCTTTTTGTAAAGTCTGTAAACAATTGTGTACCAAAATACTTACTTTCTAACATCTAAGAGATAAGTGAAAAGTTCACTAAATCCTATGTCTGAGTGTAGAACTAATTTGAGTTTTTGGAGCATAAAATGTCCTAAAAATATATAAAGTCAACATAAGAGGAAAGTGATGTTTGACCTTGCAAATCATTAATCAAACTTTAGATCTTTCAAATTTACAATCTTAGGAAGACAAGTAGATGAAGGACATGGTAATCATTTGATAAAATGTATAGACGACAAATGTTCAATGCGAAAGGACAAGGCAATCATTTGATGAAATGTAACATTTTAGTATGTCGTGAACTAGATTTGAATCTCTCTATAGATGCCACTGCAAAATTATGTATAATGTTTCGCCGACACATACCTTTACCAATTCCAAATTTTTAATATGCCCAGAACAGTTCACTATAAAACCTTTAAATCTCAAATGAGTAAGTTAACAAAATTGAACTCATTGTGATTTGATCCTCAATTAGATAACTTAATCATACAAAAAAAAAAAATCCCACAGCAAAAGTAACATACCTGAAACATCTTCTCTTCCACGTAGTCTTTGTAAAACTCGTTTTGCCTCTTTCATCTTTCCTTTACTAACGAGCCACCTTGGCGATTCAGGTAGGAAAAAGACTGTGAGTACAAAATAGATGATAGACGGAATCAAGAGCACTCCAAGCATCAACCTCCAACTAGGTGACTCAATTAATGACATTCCAAAGACCATGCAATATGACAAAAACATGCCAACAGAACCAGTAAACTGTGGAAGGGTATTTAGCAGTCCTCTAATTTCTGGTGGAGCCGTCTCAGATATATAGACAGGAACAAGAGTAACAGCAAGACCAATACCGAAACCATCCAATAGCCTTGCCAAAAGGAGAACATAAACATTTGGAGCCCATAGCATTACCATTCCACTGATAAAATAAAGAACTGATGATATTATTAGCATTGGACGGCGTCCAAGCCAATCAGATACAGGTCCTGAAAATGTTGTAATAACTGTTGCTCCAATAAGTGACATTGCAACAATTAGCCCTTCTATGGTTGGCTGGCTTTGCAAGTTAAATTCCCTTTTGATGTAAAGCACAGCTCCTAAGCATGATAGACATACAATGAATTAGTTTCTAGAAAGAAACAGGATCGAAAATTTAGTACTTGACAGTAAAGAAAAAACCTGCTATAGTTGCATTGTCCCATCCTTGCAACATGTTGCCAATGGCAGCCGCAATGGCTACTAGCACAACTGCCCTCATCCTCGAATAAGTTTCTCTAACTTCGATGCTCGTTTATTGGTAAATGCTTATATCATATGAACTACAGGAGGTCCAGATTTTCCAAATTCTGAGGGTGCACCTAAAGAAACGAGACACAAAATTTAGGATCCTATATAGAAACCGCATACTCGTAGTTTTGAAACTCATACTGATATCAACCCGTATTTCAAATCAGATCAGTGAGCCTCTAGCTCAGCTACAATCATATCGACTGCTAGATCAATCAAAAGATATAGTTTGGCATTTAATTTTTTTTTTAAAAAAAAACTGTAAGGAACTAGAATATATAAGAGTAATGTCAACACTATAAATCTAATCCAACATTTAAAAGCAAATTTTATGATTCAAAATGTAAAATAAAAATAATGCATCACTTGGAATCAAACTACCAAACAGTGATATAATTTTTCCATTACAGAAGCTAATAACAAATAACTGTTTATTTAATTTTACAACCAAACAAAAATAACATATTTTTTTTGTAAAATCCACAAAGATTTTAAGAACTCAGGTTCGGTTGACTGTGTCAATTACTTTACGATCTACCCATCAAATCCGGTGAGTTTCAAAAACTAATCACAGAATCAAAACACACATTTATCTGCCAATGCTGACATGCCCACGCATTTTCATAAATACGGACCCCAAAAATCAAATTGCTTGAATTATAAAACATAATTTTATAAATTCAAACACGATCCACACCCCAGAATCAATGCCAAGAAAATGAACGTATATACGCTCGAACGTGCAGAGATGAATAAATCACATCAAGAAATTTGAGCAGCCCTCCTGCAATATTATTATTTGAAGAAACACAGACAATGCCGCAATGTGTATATATAGAATAGAAAGAAGACAATAGAGCTTTTGTTTATCGCTTTGATACGGAAAAAATTAAGTGAGCGATGCAACTGTGATAGAGACAGAAAGAGACCTGGAAAAATTGTGAATCGGTGAGACGTTTTGCGATCAAAAACCAATTCAAAAGGGTGACTACCGATGAACGTGCTTTGCTGATCTGTTTACTTTTCTGATTTCTTCACATGCTTCCTTATTTTTGTCGTTAATTGTTACTCCGAGTCATATTCGGACATATGAGATGCACCCTTCCTTGGTAAAGAACAAGATTGCTCAATCAGCTCGTTTTATAGCAAAATTTAGACCCGACAATATTGAAGAAAAAATGGTTCGATATTTCACTAAGGCTCGAGGATCCCATTGTGAGAAAAATAAGGTTATGACAAATTACATTTGTTTGATTGGATTCGGTTCGATATGGGAATAAGTTTAGAGAATTTTATTTTATTTGAAATAAAAAAAGGAAACGAAGCATCGTTAAAAATATATTTGAAGATTATTTACGGGTCAGAGTTCCGAATCGAAGCATTTTTAAGCAAACTTGCTTATAAGTTAGTCAAACATACTTATAATCATTTTCAGTAACAAAATATTTTTGGGTTTTAGAATATAGTAAGTAGCCTTAAATTTAGACAAATTACTCACTAAATTCCGCCAACTGATTCAGAAAGTGGTTAGAATTTTTTAGCTAATTATTATTTTTATTAAATATATACTGTTTTCGAAAATAAGGTATTTAAATTTTGTCAAAATAAAATGTACGGATTTCAAATATAATTATTTCTATTGAAGAGGAAAAAAAAAAAAAATGGCAGAAAATTTGTGTTACAACTCACCACGTGTTGGGACTTGGAGTGTTGGACAGACTCGACAAATTCAAAACCTCAACTTTTAGTGAGATTTTTTAATCGAATCATGTTACCCACAAATATACAATACAATAAATTTAAAAATAATTTAATATTATCGTATGACACATTATTAAACTAATAACAATATCAGAAGATTTGCATAAATGATGTAGTGATCTGTTTAAATGTGTGTAGTTATATCTATAAATTACGTAACATGCATCGGCAAAACTAGTATCCGACGAGTATTGGCAGCCCTCCATGCTAGATCCATCGGTATTAGAAATTCTTTTGGTGTCAATGTATATATTTGTTTAGTAAAGTAATAGATATATTTGATTTTTATTGCGTTTATTGACGGTCAACAACCGTCCATGCTCACTCAAGATCCTAAACCCACCACTAGTCAAACATTCATCTCTCGTCTCTTGCACTCGCTCCATCTTTTGTCTGACCGTTAACTTGATCGTCAGAATGCAAACGATCGTTTGATTTTTTCTTAGACTCGACAAATTCAAAACCTCAACTTTTAGTGAGATTTTTTAATCGAATCATGTTACCCACAAATATACAATACAATATATTTAAAAATAATTTAATATTATCGTATGACACATTATTAAACTAATAACAATATCAGAAGATTTGCATAAATGATGTAGTGATCTGTTTAAATGTGTGTAGTTGTATCTATAAATTAGGTAACATGCATCGGCAAAACTAGTATCCGACGAGTATTGGCGGCCCTCCATGCTAGATCCGTCGGTATTAGAAATTCTTTTGATGTCAATGTATATATTTGTTTAGTAAGCGTGAGATCTTAAGTTTGATTCTTTACCAAAGCAATTCATTGTGCAATTATTTTAGTTCAATATTTTTCTCTATTTTAAAGCATAGTTATTAAAAATTAAAATCATTGTAAAGGGAAAGATTCTAACCTATGATTCCCTTTAGAAATATGAAAGATGGAATTTGAGTGGAAAGAAAAAGAATTGTAGGGAATTGAATTGCCTAGAATTTATTTTATTGAGAATTGTTAATTAATTGTGTTTGATTGGTATAATTTTTAACTGAAAAATGATTCCCTTTAGAAATATGAAAGATGGAATTTGGATGGAAAGAAAATGAATTGTAGGGAATTGAATTGCCTAAAATTTGTTTTATTGGGAATTGTCAATTAATTGTGTTTGATTGATATAATTTTTAACTGGAAAATGTTGAAATTTTCTATCTTTTGATATTCATTTGACTTTATTTTTCATACAAATTGTCAATTAAATGGATAAAATTTCTTACAATT
>CAIGRH010220958.1:0-10101 GCA_903798295.1 Fraxinus nigra | reverse complement strand
TTGATGTATTTATTGGATCCGTCAAGTGTGTATGTTGCATCATCATTTCCGTAAACCCCCTTTAATTTAACAAGACGGAATGCTTAAGTCAAGACAAAAATGAAAATTTAGTTACTAACTTCAAATTACAAAAAAAAAGATTGGTGATTAAAATGAAACAACACCGTGAGTTAGGTGACTAACAATGATTTTAATTTTACTCTATTGAAGTTGGTTTTATCTTTAAATTTAGATGGTTGATTGTTCAATAAAAAGGGAGATTGTGTGTGTGGACAACTTGGAAGAATAAGATAGATTATCATTTTCTTTTCCATGGAATTTTAAATTTCTAGAAGATTATAATTCATTTTTATCTCGTTACGACGAAAGTGATCTAGCATGTCGATAATCAAGTTACGTACAAAAATTCTTGAAAGAAGGCACAACCACATTTACTAATTACTGTTACACAAAAAATATGTTAATAATCTCCAATATTGTACTATTTTTTTATAATTAATTAGACTAAGTTTGCTTAAAGTTTTAGCAAAAGAAACTGTTTTGAAAAGTTTCCAAGGCTGCCCACGTATACTTTCTTGAACCATTTTCTGTATGAAGACACCACACATATGACAAATCAAGAAACAAAATAAATACATATCTAAAGATTAGAACAAAAATACCCCAATTAGTAGAGTGGTTGGAGCAGTTAAAGAAAGAATGTCCTCTCTCATTTTTTGCTTTTTAGATAAGAAAAACCCCATTATTATTTCTAGCTAATTCCATGCTTAAATTCTTCATATATCCTTCTTCAAACTTTCCAAGAGCTCGAATCAGTATTTTTCTCCATGGAGGACTCAAAATCAAAGCCATGGATTCCTTTCACTGCAAGTTGTTGTTCTGTGGAAGATCATTCAATTTGTAGAAACTTTAGCAGGTGCAGGCCATCTAGGTCTGATTTTTCCAAGAATGTTGCACCATTACCTTCATTTCGAAGGTTGTCATTTTCTGACCTCAGTACTAGGTCTAATTCTACAAGGATTAATGAAGATCTTCAACAGTCTTTTGGACAGGATTTGTATGATTTCCAACTTAGTGAATTACGCGGTGTTACACAGAATTTTTCGAGCAATTTCTTGTTGGGCGAAGGTGGTTTTGGGACTGTGCATAAAGGTTATGTTGATGACAGTTTAAGGCCAGGGTTGAAGGCTCAAGCAGTTGCTGTAAAGCTTCTTGATATTGAAGGGCTTCAAGGGCACAGAGAATGGCTTGTAAGAATTTCTTTTCACTTTTGGTTAGATTTGCATCTATGATGAAATATTTCATTTGACTATTTTCATATGCTTCCGAGCATGCTTAAAAGTAATTTTTTTTGTTGACAATGTAAATAGATGCTGTCGAAAGAAGCCGACTATTAAGCATGACAAAACTTGCTTTAGTACTTTTGCTCAAGATATGGCCATGAGAGGATTAATGTTGAAGAATTTTGGATTTATAATTTGTTATACATCTTTCTTGAATAATTATATAAGGTATACTATATAAGTATTTCATTAATTGAGCATAAGAAATGTATATTTAGAATAAATGAGACGTATAATATAAAAAACAAAGACACGTCATAAAAATTTATTAACTGTGTAATGACTCTAATCTATTCGTGTTTACTCGCACATCGATAGTTGGTAACATAATTCATTGTCCTTCCATTAGTCTAACTACTAAAAAACAATAAAGTTGCAGGTACAGGAATTTTTAATCGAGATTGAATAGAGTGCTGACGTGACAGTATCCTATTAACCTTTTTTTTCCTTCCAATGCTAACTTGTCAAGTACTGTATTTTTTGTTAAAATTCTGTAAAATCTTCGAGTACTCGTAGCATTGTTCACTAAAAAAGTTCAAAAAGCAGTCTCATTATTGTCTTGAACTGGTAAAAATAAAACAAATTCAGTGGGTCCATATGTTGACCTTCTTAGCCTTCTGGTCCACATACCAAATTCTCCATAAGCAAAATGACATTTGGTGAGAAAACACCAAATTTTTGGTCCCACTTGGAGTGTTATTCCAAATTATTTGAATCTTTACATCTCATTACAAAATAAAAATGTATAATTACCTAACCTTTTAAGGCTTAAACTACCCTAGATTTTGTAAATTATTATTTAGACTAATAACCGTTACTTTCTACTTGAAGGCCGAAGTGATATTTCTTGGGCAGCTAAGGCACCCAAATTTGGTCAAGTTGATCGGTTATTGTTGCGAGGATGAAGAGCGGCTTCTTGTATATGAATTCATGTCTCGAGGGAGCCTCGAAAATCATTTGTTCAAGAGTAAGTTTCTAAGAGAAAATTAAGCAAATTTAAAAAAAGAAAACAACCTGAAATCATTAATGTGACTCATTATTAATGCAACAAACAATATTCTCAATAAATTTCGAATTAATCTTTTTAAAATTAATAATTACAGGGTTATCAATCTCATTGCCATGGTGTACAAGACTGAAGATTGCTATTGGTGCAGCAAAAGGGCTTGCTTTTTTGCATGGAGCGGAGAAACCTGTTATATATCGCGATTTCAAAACTTCTAATATATTGCTAGATTCTGTATGTAATTATTTTGCACTTTTAACTTGTTTATTGGATAAGAATGACACAAATAAGATTAATTGCGGGTTGAAAATAAATTATTATGTTTTGGTAGGAATTCAATGCTAAATTATCAGATTTTGGACTTGCAAAAATGGGGCCTGAAGGATCAGACACGCATGTGACTACTCGAGTGATGGGAACCTATGGATATGCAGCTCCTGAGTATGTAAACACTGGTAAGAAATTAGTAGTTGAAAAAAAGGGTGTAGATTCGAGCTTAGATGTTCCAACCTCCATTAAGTCTAAAATCTAGAGAATTGACTCATTTGGAGTTATAAAATTAATTCTTTTACAAAATTGGATTGAATTTGCTTATATAAGTTTTTTATAATTGTCGACCCCTAACCAACGGTTAAGTCTATCTTATCATACAATGCAGGTCATCTTACCACGAAGAGTGACATTTATAGTTTTGGAGTTGTCCTCCATGAACTATTGACAGGGAGACGAGCAATGGATAAAACAAGGCCCAAGAGCGAGCAAAACCTGGTGGATTGGGCCAAACCCTACTTGACCAGCACCCGAAGGTTGCGGTGCATAGTCGACCCGAGACTAGCCGGCCAGTATTCTGTAAAGGGTGCAAAGGAAATGGCCGTTTTGGCATTACAGTGCGTGAGTCTGCAACCAAGGGACAGACCCAAAATGCCAGCAATTATTCAGACTCTTGAAAGCCTGCAGCATTTGAGGGATATGGCTGTTACTTCGGGACAGTGGCCCGTATCACCTAAATCGGGCCGAAATAATGCTGCCCATTATGCCAAAGGGAGAAAGGAGAGTGGATTTGGGTGTAAGAATTCTGTTGTTGCTGCTAGTCCTAGGATTAAGAGCAAATAATTATGATACCTGAAACACTTGAGGAATTTGGAAGTGTAGAATAAATGTTGTATAAAAAGAATGTAATAATGTTGACCCTAATATTGTGTGATTGTCTATGTAATATATCTACGTACATCTATACTTAGTGGCATATATATGTTTATTAAGTTATGATGTTGATCGATTCGTGTCAATAATGCACTATTGAAGTTGTATAATTTGATTTCGAGATGGTCTGAAGTATGCTGTGCTTCTATGCATAGGCTTGCGTGGACAAACTTACACAAATCACGGGCATAAATTTCTATGTTAAAGTAGGAATGTGGGATTCAAATTTACCATCTATCAATAGTTGACCACTCTTCATCACTGTTGTGACTCTTTTCTCAACAAAATCGTAGCTTACATTTGTGGTTGGTCTAAGACATCTTTGTCCTGAGTGGAACTTATAAGAACCGTTCTTCAAAGCGTGTAATGTTTTGGGCTTTCCATATTTCCTATCACAGCCGCCGTTGCTTCAAAGATCACTAGTTTATGCCGAAACTTCCTTTGGGGTGCTAATAAACCGTTGGTTGCTTGGAGTAAGATTTTCTTGCCAAAACATGAGAGTGAACTTGGATTTAGAGACATAAAATGCAGGAATTCAGCACTTTTTTCAAAGTCCCTTTGAAATATCCATAGCCAAAAAGGCATGCTATGGATTAATTGAATTTACCTTCGTGGGGCTAGTATTTGTATGAATAGTGCATATTAGTTTTCTAGGCCGAATGGGGAAATAAGAACCTGGATGGGGGAGATTTGGAGACCTTACATCACTCCAAAACACTCCTTCGTGTTGTGTTTGGCTGCACAGTTTAAACTTCTTACGGTACATCTAAACATTGACAGGAGGTGTGTCTTTTGTGGTTTACACTTTGAATCAGGTCGGTACTTATTTTTTCAGTGTGTTTGGACTTCAAACATTTGAGAACAGATCAAAGGTTGGTTGGGAACGAGGAAGTTAATGACGCAATACTTTGTGCATTGAAGTGGATGAAGAAAGAAGCCCGATGCACATCTTGGAAATCTAAAGTCAAGAAAAACACATTTGCTTGCACGGTCTACCAAATTTGGATGACGCGGAATAAAATGATTTTGAGAATCTCAAACCATGTATTGATAGCATTGTGAGACAGATTAAAACACATGTATACAAAGTCATGTTATCTTTGTATCCTAAGTTTTGGTTCATTTTCAGTCTCTAATGTTGCGTTAATAGATTTTTGTCGTTTATACATCTTTTAATCTTTATTTTGCCCCGATATACTCAGTGTACTTGTATATGAATTTTTGATCAATATAATTTACATTTGCTGATTAAAAAAAAAGAAAAAGAGAATTCGGTAGATCATCAATTCTATAGTGGAGATCAATTTCTTGTATCGCAAAATTCCTAAAACCTGCCTAAACAGTTAGTGCAACCCTCATTGGTCAAAATTGCACATTGAAGTGCATGCTTCCACTTTGGCCAACAATAATGGTTTGACTTTTTGGACATTTTCAATGTAATGAGTCAATCTTAATCAATCCTCCACCTTTTAGCTGTCAGCTAAATATTGGAATTTCACATAAATATTATATTTAAAGCCAAATTTCCAGCCAAAGCACTTTGCTTAAATGTGTGCCTAACTTCCCCACGAAAAGAGCCTTCCACTTTCCTTAACTTTTCATCTTGTGATTTTTCCTCGAGCTGTTATATTGTCATCACAATTTTTATTTGATACACCACATTTTAATTACATTTAAACTCTCTAATCTTTGCTTATTGTAGCAATTATTTTCTTGACATTTTCTCGTCAAATTCTCATATTTAACCTTCCATTAATTAGCAAGCATCGTCCTTAATAAAGATTTATATCAAAATATTTTGTTTTCATACATTGAAATGAAGGAAAAATATGTTTTTCTCATTTTTTATTTATTTACTTTTTAAAAAATGGTGGGGGAATAAGTTGTTTTAAGTCATTTTAACGAACTTTTGAACATAAAACTATTATCAAATACAAAATGTGTTAACTAATGGAAATTTTGAGAATAAGAATGACATAAAAAATCGTTGAAAATATAAGTGCTATAATGAGTAAAGACTAAGAACCTTGGATGCAATTAAAATGTGGTGTACGAAATATAAATGGTTGTGTGAATATAATTGCCCTTTTTCTTTTCTTCTTTCATCAAATGAAAATAAAACTCCAAAACACAACCAATTCACACACCATTTCATCCCAAACGTCCAAGAAAGTATGGCTATGAACAAGCAGCCTAAGAAACCATTATTCAACCTTCAATCCAACCTTGCCATTACCCTCTTCTTCATTATTGTGTTCACAATTCCAGCTCTTCTTCTCCTTCATACCCCATCAACTTCGATTTGTACTTTTTCATCTAACAATAAGGCATGGTCGGGAGATCTTCGGAATGCAGAATTCGCGTGGAATCATCTAAAATTCATCGATGAAGAGCCCCCGTTAAGGAGCCTAAAAATTGCGGTCTTCTCTAGGAAATGGCCTACAAGCACCACCCCCGGTGGCATGGAACGCCACGCGCATACTCTGCACACAGCTCTAGCACGAAGGGGGCATCAAGTGCATGTCTTCACTTCACCCACTCTTGGTGATACTATTCCAACCAATTCCCAGGAGCAAATTCATTCTCAAACAAGTCATGGTTCATCATCACCTATAATACACTGTCATGAGGGCGAACTGGGCAAATGGAGATACAACAAGGCATGGGAACAATTTCAAGAAGAAAACCAACACGAACCTTTTGATGTAATCCATTCAGAAAGTGTTGCTCTCCCATTTTGGTTGGCTCGAAATCTACCTAATCTCGTGGTTTCATGGCACGGGATTGCGCTAGAGAGTGTGCAATCGAGTATCTACCAAGACTTGGCACGTCGGCCTAATGAACCCATGTCCCCTACCTTCAACAACAGCCTACAAGGAGTAATCCCAAAAGTCTTAAACGAAATTCGATTTTTCAGAAATTATAAGCACCATGTGGCTATAAGTGATAGTTGTGGCGAAATGTTAAGGGATGTTTACCAAATCCCCCCTAAACGTGTCCATGTGATCATCAATGGAGTCGATGGGGGTGATTTTTGCCAAGATTTAAGATTAGGCCAAGGATTCAGATCCAAAATTGGTATCCCACAAAATGCTAGTATAGTTCTAGGTGTTGCAGGAAGACTAGTGAAGGACAAAGGCCATTCCCTTTTACACGAGGCCTTTTCGAAGCTCAAGCTAAAATACCCCAATGTCTACCTAATTGTGGCAGGTTCCGGTCCATGGCAACAAAGGTACAAAGATTTAGGGCCTCAAGCCATTGTTCTAGGATCCATGAATCCATCAGAATTACGTGCTTTTTACAACGCAATAGACATTTTTGTTAATCCAACGCTTAGGCCACAAGGGCTTGATCTGACACTAATGGAGGCTATGATGACTGGAAAACCAGTTATGGCATCAAGATTTCCTAGTATTAAAGGGACAATTGTGGTTAAGGATGAATTTGGTATCATGTTTTCGCCTAATGTCGAATCATTGTCCGAGGCATTGGAATTGGTCGTGTCTGAGGGATCAAACAGGCTATTGCAGAGAGGAAAAGCATGCAGGGAATATGCAGCTTCCATGTTTACTGCACGAAAAATGGCATTGGCATATGAAAGATTGTTCCTTTGCATAAAAAATGAAACTTTTTGTATGTACCCACAAGAAGATTGAGATTTTTTTCTTTTTTTTTTCCTATATATTTGTAATTTGTCAGAATATAATTCAATAAATTTACATCAATTAGATTACAAGATTGGTTTTCTTTTACTTCGACCATATTATTTAACGCTACTTTTGACTCACGAATCAATCATAGAAGGATTGCTTTTGAACTTTTGAGTACATTAAACCCCTTCTCTTTATAAGTTAATTTTTTAAGATGAATTCTAGCTAAGTATTTGTAACAATTATATCGGCTAGTTTTGAACCCCACTTCACTCGGCCATAAGGCTTACATCTCTTCTTTACAAGTCGATAACGTTTTTGCCAGTATTGGAACAAATAGCTAAATGAGTTGGTCCAACTTTCATCAGTGAGTGGTGCCAAATTTCGTGCGATGAGGACATATTTCACGTGCCTCGTGCATAGGTCATGGCTTAATAAATCAGCCAACTACACCTGCGAATTCAAGCAATCACATTTTACAATATATATATATATATAATTCCCATTGGAATTTTTTATATTTAATTATAATTTTTCATCAGTATGACCTAATTGGAATGCACATTTTTGTACATTAAAAGAAATTAATTATCCCTATAAGATTAGAAACAAACTTCCATAAAAAAAAAATAAAAAAAATAGAAACAAATCCATGTACCCTAAAGAAAAGAAAAGATATATAAAATTTGTTGACGTGGAATTATGTTGTCTTTTATAAGCATAATGTGAATAAATACTAGATATTTGTCGAACAAGACTAGTTAGTGAGCTCGACCACAAGAATCAAGAGTGGTGGTACTTACTCCACTCCAAGACGGAGAAAGTTGTGGATCAGATTAAAAGTACTAATACGATTAATTGCAATATTCATGTAGTAGTGATTTCAACAGTAAGTTGTTTGGATTCTCTATATATCTAACAAAAAGATAAATGTCTGCCGCCAAAAAAAAAAACCACCAAGTAAATGCTCTCATCTTTAAAATTTCATCAGGGAAGAATTTCAATCATTTTGTGTTACATTGTATGTTAGTATCATTACAGTAGTGTTGATCTTCTGTTTTGTTCAAACTGATCATAAGCAGGCCTGGTTCTTAAGAATAGCAGCAGACTTGAGGCTAATCCCAGGATAGAAATGCATCCCCACAACACAAAGGTCAAGCCATAGCATTTTCTTCCCATGCACACCACTGAATCAGCCATTTGGCCTAAACCAAACATCGCGTTGGAATCATAAACAACAGCAGAGAGAACACCATAGGCAAGTGATCCAATAGGGATATTTGTGATGAGAATATTGTGGTTTACACCCACACTATTGGGACCGAAAAGCTCAGATGTTACTGAAACTGCAGCAGCAAATATGAATCCCGAGGTTAGTCCTATCAATGCTGTGCCTGCCTGGACCGCTGCCTCACTACTATTGGCAGCAAGCAAGAAATAGGCCATTGGCATTGGCAGAAGAGCTATGGCTAGCCACCCCGTCCGCGCAAAGTATAGCTTCCTGCACATGTAGACAACGTATACCCGCGTTATAAATTATGGGTTAAGCCTTAATCCTTACTTCTGAGAGCAATAATAAACAAAGAAATAACCAAAGTGATTTTTTCTATTTTCAGTAGAAATGAAATTAAGGACTTATAAAGAATTCTGTTTTCTGGTTCCAAATTTGCCTTAATGTTGTCAATACAAAGCATAACTTTAGTCTATTCACTTACGTTCGAATGAAGTCCGGTGCAGCTGAAAGCAAGCGGCCAAAGAAGGAGAACGACGAATATGTTGTAATGAGCCTTGAAGTCAATGAATAATATCCAAGTGACTGCGCTATCTGCCCGAGATTATTACTGTACACAAGCCCAATTGTGCCTCCACATAGATAAGCAATATAGTATAGCCAAAAATCCAACCTGCAAAGGAGCATTCGTGCCTTGTGCTCTTCCCCGAGCACCATGAGACAATCCTTCTTCATTGCAGTCTCACACGAACACCCTTCACTACTTCCCGTGTTTTGTCTAGATATTACTTGAACTGGACTAACGTCTGCATTATTCTCTTGACTAAGGAGCTCTTTATGTAATTCAAGATCATCAGCATCAACAAGAATAAAACCTGAGCCTTGAAATTCGAAGCGCGAGTAAATCTTGTGATGGAACCAATCTTTAGCATAGATAACACCGGGGATACCAAAAGGGAGGACAAGTAGAAACATGGCACCAGCAAAGAGAAAACGAGCTGTTGATGTGTTTAACGAATGGAGGAAGAGAAGGTAGAATCCCGTCACAACGGCCCACAAATTTAACACGATGAATATAAATTGATCGCGTTTAACAGCATCAGATGAAAGGACATCCGCCGGGGGTTGGAAAAGGATTGGGAACAGGGCTGCGAGAGATGTCAAGAGTGGAATTAAAGAGTTGAGAAGAAGATACAATGTGGTTGATGAAGGTTTAACTGATTTTGCAGCAAGGTTGTAAAATGCTGCACTCAAGCCATTGAAACTGACTGTGAGAGAAAGAGCAAGGGGTTGATTACTAGGGAAATTCTTTATGCACAGAATAAAACACACAGTATTGAACCAGCAGATGCTGCATCCAGCCAACAAGCAAAGTAAAAATACCTGCAATTTGACATCTCAAACATAAGTACCAGATCCAAAATTGGTCCCCATGAATTGCAACAAGTTTATATGGAACAATATTTCATGATATATTGAAGACATTTATCAAAAAGAAATAAAAAGAGGGCCTGATCGGCCTGAGCGCCCTTGTCGACTCGCACTGTTATGTTAGACTAGATAAGATGAAAAAAAAGGAAAAAGAAAAAAAATAAAAATAAAAGATGTCTATTTCGATACCAAATTCAATTCAATTCAATGCAGTATACTCGTCATTGATTAACAATA
>CAIGRH010220937.1:0-17753 GCA_903798295.1 Fraxinus nigra | reverse complement strand
ACTATAAATTTGATCATATAGATATTGGTTCACACAAATAAATGTTAATAGGGCGCTATTAGCTTATCAATTAAATAAATTGTTCACTTGTATTTTCTTATTTTTTTTTAAAATTTGAAAGAAAAAAAATGTAAAAAATGAATATATATATATATTGCTCGACTTGGTTTTTTAGGTATATTTATATTGAATAAGAAAATATAGCATTTGAATTAAAAATTGAAATATTGACCCATGTTTGATACACATTAAAATTTTTATTTTCATTCTTCTACTCATTTTTAACTATTATAAAATACATTTTTTCAAAATAACGTGACACAAATACACTCTTGTTTTTCTAGATATTCCTCCGTACAGATCATCTTTTTAAAAATCAAACCTGTTGAACTCAATACCTATAAATTACGTAAAAAAAATCGTCATTCTTACGTCACACAAAGTTAACCTGCCACCGTCTGAACTCGTTAACAGTCTTCCATTTAGACGCCCCCAAAACTACTCTCACCATCTTCGTGACTCCCTCATTTTCACTTCCTTATTCTATTTTTCATTCTCTTAACCTTTTTCATTCTCTCCTCTTTTATACTCTCGATTGTTTGTGCAACTTTCCGTGCTTGATCTTTGATCAATTTCTGTCTTTTACGTCATCGCTTTGGATTTTTTTTTGTCTCGCTTTTGGACTGTAGCTAAGTGAATCAGTGAGTTATAAGCAGCAATCTTTGGATTTTATTTTCTTTTTAGTTAATTTTTGATCTGCTATGAATGAACAGTAGATACAAATCTTTGTAAGATTGAAGAATTAACGAGATTTGAGTAAACGGCTTCTGATTGACGAGAGATGGCAGAGAGTTGGCGCTTTGCGCTCAACGCTCAATTAGGTGATTCCTCTTTCATGCTTCTCCTTTTAAGCTGTTTATTACGATTTTTTGTTGGTTAGTTGATCTTTAAAATTTTCAACAGTCAGTGGATATGCTTTTAGAGTTATTTATATACTGACGTGTATCTAAATCTATCTATAGGTGTGTAGACACATGTATCTTTATAAAATTCTCAGGCTTAAGGAATATGCGTGATTTGAAGTAGTAATTGTCCGAGGCAGAGAGCATCTTGTCAAAACATCTATTTATATGAATAGTAATTAGGTGCGCAAAGTAATTAGCATAATAATAATAATAATAATAATGAGGGACAATAATAAGAGAAAATATCTGAAAAAGTGCAGTTTTAGAGTGAGAGGGGACTTTGTCCAGCCTGGTTAGAAAAATTTCCCAAAGAATAAATCACCGTGGAAGGATGAAAAAGCATTTTTTTTTTTTTTGTGCTTAAGGAATAAGAACGCAATCCAGGTGTCTTTTGCCACATTCTATTTTATACGATAGCATCTGCCTGAATGGAATCAAAAAATATTTTGTGATCTTTTTTTTTTTTTTTGCTTAAGGAATAAGAACGCAATCCTGGTTTCTTTTGCCACATTCTATTTTATATGATAGAAATATTTTGTGGTGGGTAAACCCCAGTTCATTCATGAACATCTGTCGAAATTAACTCTTTTAAGATAGTTATAATGTTTACATCATTAGAACAATTTTTTATTTGCTTTCATTCTCCACTTGCCAACACGCTTAAAGCTTTTCTCTTTGTAGGCTTGTAGCACTTGCTACACTTGTTTTTGATCATTGATTCGTGATAATTATCAGTTCTCAACTTTTCGATGGCCTTATGTTAGATGTTGATTTCCCTATCTAACACGCGTCTCATTTTATGTATATTGTAGCACTAACATTTTGTTAAAATCATTTTTTCATTTTCATAGTTAGACAGTACATTGAGTTGCTCCTAACATGTTATTGCACAAAACATGCTCTAAACTGCCTTCAATATTTGCTTGCTGCCGGATCTTATTCTAAGTCATCATAATGAGGGATGAACCTAAGGGATATGAAGAATTTCATGTTAATTGGAAACAATTAGTTGATGGGCAAAGCACCTGAACTCTCTTTGTATTGTTTTTGTCATTTATCATGAAGGATTAAGAATTTGCCTTTAAAATGGATAAGCTGTGGTAGAAGTTGTGAAATGATGCCTTCTACAATCTCTGCTTTCTTGAAATTCTTTCTGTGCAAGAAAACTTATATGTCTATATCAATTAACTGAGTTGCTAGTTTAATGCAGATATTGATCAGATACTCCTGGAAGCACAACATAGGTGGCTGCGTCCTGCTGAAATTTGTGAAATTCTTCAAAATTACAAAAAATTTTGCCTTTCTCCAGAACCTCCTAATAGACCCCCAAGTAAGACTTTTAGTGCCCCTGTTAACTTAATAATGGTCCATTTGAGGTGACTTTTGTCGGCTGTGAAAGATGGTTAACACACAAAAACACATGCATTGACATGTCCCTTTTACCTTTAGAATTGTAACTTTTAGTTGTTGTCACATATGCTATAAACGTGTACTAGTTCTTTTTAATACCAATAGTTGGTGATAACATGCAGGATTCTTAACTTTGAAGGTTTACTGGAAATTAATACACGTTTTGGCACTTTATTCAAGAATTTCTGATCTGATTTATTTGCATGACATGAAAGTATGATGTTGGGTAAATTTGCAATGAAACTATCATATGTGACGAAATTTTTAAAGGTCAAAAAATTCAAAAGAAGACCGTTTATTCAATATCGAATCTTTCTGTGCAGCTTATTTCAATTTCGGCAATACTATAGTTGTTGTGGTGGTTTGCTTCTTATTTGTTCTTTTTACTGTGTTGTCATATTTTGTCTTCAACTGGACTCAATAACTTGTGATTACTCTGTCAGATGCACCTCTCTGTCATTCTGTTTGTGTTTGTATATGAGCAATGGATGTTTAAACTTAGAACTGTATAACATTGTTGAAAGATGTCTGTCTTCATTGAGTCCTGTATGTTTTTCTTCAAATAACAAAAAAGGCTTCATGACAGCTTTCTCACTATTGTTTCTTTCTAGTTGATTCTGATTTATGCATATTATTTTGATATAATGTCCCATTCAGGTGGTTCGCTCTTTCTTTTTGACCGCAAGGTGCTACGATACTTCCGAAAAGATGGCCATAACTGGAGGAAGAAGAGAGATGGAAAAACTGTGAAGGAGGCTCATGAAAGGCTCAAGGTAGGTGCCAACTGATACTGCCCTGCTTATGATTTTTTTTTTTACTGGGAAAAACCTAAAGTTTCTTTAGAAGTGGTGTCCTTTCTAACTATGTCAGATAAAACTGTTACAAAAAATAAAAGCTAAATCAGATATAAGAAGTCATTCTTCTTGTAAACTGTGTTGATGCTTCCATAATAATATATCTGGAAGCATTATCTTTTCAGGCTGGAAGTATTGATGTATTACATTGCTACTATGCCCATGGAGAAGAGGACCAAAATTTTCAAAGGCGCAGCTATTGGATGCTTGAAGAGTAAGTCTGGTTTTATTAAGTTTCATAATGTTAAAAAAACTGTAACTATCAATTTGTGATGATCGGATAAAAAAACACATAACAAATCAAGTAGTTCTTCTACTTTCCATTCTCAAGCTTTTCTGATCTTGATATTTCAGACAGTAGGACTGCTGAGCATCCAATGATTTGAAAAGTTTACTTGTCCAACTTTCTAAAGCTGTTCGGTTCAATTAGTTTGATAATTTTCTGCCATTTACTGAATTGTTGATATTTTGAACAATGCAAGTGTTGACTGGGGGAAATTTTTTAATTCTCTATAGTGATGTTTTTTTTCCAAATAAATGTCCATGGGCACTGGTCTTCTTTTCTTTGTCTTGTGGGTGGACTTAAATTAACAGCTTATCTACCATTTATTATTGTTTATTAATATTGAATATTTTATTTCAATTTATTTTCCTCATTTCAATAATTCTTTTTGTTTTTGTTGTTTTCCAATTTAACGATCCATAGTTGATTAGTTTATTTCTGTTGTTCTTGTACTATATGGCCTATATAAATGAGCTATTATCCAGGATATCAGTACTTTTGATGTACTGTCAATTAAATTGATATATTTTTCTCTTCAGATTGATTGTAGTAGTAGTTTGATTTGGATTAGATTTTATTCCAAATCAATTGACTTTACTGCCGAAATTAAATCTAATAACATTCTCAAAGTAGGATGAATCATTAAGATGGTTGAACAACACATACTGTAGAAATTGCAGAGGGACCCTGTTGAAGGGCTCTTGGACCTCTGATACATGAAAATCTTCGTGTTTTGCGTCCAATTTTGGATTCCATAATTCCAGCAAAAAACATAGGTGTAAATTTTTGGAAGGTGTTATTTGGTATTAGTTCATAATTAGTGTTCCTCGTGTCACTGTGTCACTATAAGAGCAGGCTGTTTAGATGATTTTTGTTGCTCTAGATCTTCGTGTTGTTTCTACTAGGTTGCAAAGCACAATCTTGTAATTCGCTGGAGGAGAATTTTAGTTAATGGAAAGAAACTATGAGGAAAATAAGGATTTAGACAGAACACTTTTTATTATTGGTTTTACTAATTATAGTTTATTAGATATTAGAAATTGCATGCATAGTAATTCATTATTTTAGGAACCCTTAGCCAATTTACTTCTATTAAATTTGAGGACTCCTTGTAAATCACTAAATCAGTTACTTCTTTCTTTGATGACTCCTGGTAAGGCCTATACAAACACAAGCTGTTGAGGTTTTATTCCTTTTAATGCATTTATGATCTAATTGATATATTTTTCTATAATTACATTAATTTAACAGTTTAGTTTAAAGCTCTTGTTCTGCATCGGGGATTGTCAATCATATACCTATAGGATCACAGTACTTGGGTTCAATTTTTCATACCTTCTACTTATTTTTCATCTTATTTGGAAGAGTCTGATTTCTTTTAATTGCTGATTTCTGCTTCAGGGAGTTGTCTCACATAGTTCTTGTTCACTACCGGGAGGTAAAGGTAATGGTCCTTTCTGCCTTGTCATATCAGCCCGTTATAACAGCTGTATTAGCACATCTTATCAAAAAGTTGATCTTTATGCAATCACCTCTTGGCTTAAAGTGCAAGAAAGTTAATATATCCTCAAAATCTACTTTTAACTAAAATATGTGAATCTTATAATCTGAGGATTTTGTTATTTAAAAAGTACTTACAGTGAACTATGATTTGGTTTTGTGAAGGTATTCCTGGCCTTGACTTGAATCTAGGTCTTCATGTGCATTTCTTACTCTGAATACTAGTATATGGCAATTGGCATCCTTGGTATTTTTGGGCAGCTGCAATGTTTATAAACTTCCTTAAATATTTGTTTCCTTGCAGGCAAACAGAACAAATTTCAATCGCGTTACAGAGTCTGAAGTTATTCCTGATTCCCAAAAACCTAGAGAAAATTCACACATATCTGAGGTTGACAGTTCTGTATCTTCGGAATTCCGACCATATAGCTATGAAGGAACCTCGCAAGTTACGGATTCAGCTAGCCTTAACAGTGCTCATGCTTCTGAATTTGAAGATGCTGAATCAGGTTTACTTGCTGTGCATTTATACTTTTCACTATCCAGTTACAATCCAAGAAGCTGCATTGAAGATTTTACTTTTCTTATTTGTTTTCTGTAAATGAGTTACTCTAAAAAATTATTTATTTTCAGTCATCCTTGAAAAAAATTGTATCTGCAGTGTATTGTTACCAACAAAGTCCAGGATTCCAGTCTTTTGACAATGTACAGCAACCCATGGTACAGAAGATTAGAGATGGTTCAATTCCTTACTGTGATGTCCCTATATCAGGTAATGTGTCGCCATCCTTTCACTTTCATGGTTAATTGGACCATTTCTGTAGCTATATCATTTTTTACCCTTTAGTTCAAATTTTTTAGACATAATGAAAGATGTAGCGGTGGATATCAAACTTAAGGCCAAAAAGGAGTAATTATATTTTATTACTGCATGAGATTGCATACCAAAAAATAAAATATTAATACTAAAGTATGTACCATAAAGTAGGGGTGACAATCGAGCGGAGCCACGAGCCGCTCGGGCTTGTCAAAAGACGAGCCTGAGCCTGCTCGGCTCATTTTGGAAGCTAGCGGCTCGTGGGCTCGTAAAAAATGTGAGGGAAAAAAAAATAAATAATAATAAAAAAAAACTCATGAGCTCACGAGCTCGACCTCGGCTCGTGCTTGTGCTCAAGCGAGCTTGGGTAGATGGGCCGAGCCGGCTCGTCTCGGCCCATTGCCATCCCTACCATAAGGCATCCAATTTACTGTGATAGTTAAAGTTGGACATTCATCCAATTGTGGGCGGCGGAGTATTATGTTTGTACTTTTACATAGTTGAATATTATCAAAATTACACTGCATGAGCTTGCATATCAAAAAACAAAATATTAATACTAAAGTATGTACCATAAAGNAAAAAATGTGAGGGAAAAAAAAATAAATAATAATAAAAAAAAACTCATGAGCTCACGAGCTCGACCTCGGCTCGTGCTTGTGCTCAAGCGAGCTTGGGTAGATGGGCCGAGCCGGCTCGTCTCGGCCCATTGCCATCCCTACCATAAGGCATCCAATTTACTGTGATAGTTAAAGTTGGACATTCATCCAATTGTGGGCGGCGGAGTATTATGTTTGTACTTTTACATAGTTGAATATTATCAAAATTACACTGCATGAGCTTGCATATCAAAAAACAAAATATTAATACTAAAGTATGTACCATAAAGACATCTATTTTACTGTGATAGTTAAAGTTAGACATTCATCCAATAATGGACGGCGGAGTATCCTTTACTTAGTTGAATATTATCAAAATGATTTTGTATTTGTAATGATTCAGTATTTCTGCAGATAATTATAAAGGACAATTCTCAGCTGTTACTGGTGAAAGTCTTGAATCAATTACACAGAGAGAAAAAAATAAAAAATCCATGGATAATGGTTTGACATATGAACTCCACAGTGACCTTGATTTCCAATCTTGGGAAAATGTTGTGGAAATCAGTACTGATGGCTACCGAGCTATCAATTTTCAGCCACCGCTTTCTTCGGCCCAAAGTTCAATGGGCATGATGCTTGGACAAGAAAATGAATTGCTGGGTCAAGTTGTTTCTAGTGCCATTGATAAAAGGCAAGAGTTTGGAAGCCATTCCAATGGCTTAGAAGAGTGGCAGGTACAGATTGATGTTACTGTTACATTTTCTATGCACCATAACTGATAGGCATAGCATAGCAGCAGATGCAAACATTATAGCTTGAGTGTGCCACATTAGGATTAGATCGCTCTATCCGCTGGCTTTTCATCGATCCTCTTTGACATGATATGAGTAGATGTTTAACGTTGGAACTTGAGAATGGACCTTGGAGTTCTATAAGTGCATGGGTAGGATGGGTTTTCTAAACAGATGGAAAACAGTTTTAATAGGTTTAACTTGCTTAAGATGGTTCCATAGTACGGTAGCTTTAATGTGGTCTGCAGAAGTTAAAACTCATATTCAAACACCTATTTACCTATTTCTGAGAAAATAGTTGAAAGCACTAGTTCAGAAGGAAGGTTTTTTCCAACGGTATTCTAGTTTTTTGAAGTAGCCTCAGCAATTTTTGCCTTATCCAGTAGAAGTTTCAGTCTATTTCATGTATTTCTTTAATCGTAAAATTTTGTGCTTTTGAGTTGTACAATTAATTGCAGCTAGAAATACTTGTATTTTTTATGTCAATCAAAAATGAAGTGATATATATCATGTTGTGACATTGAGCTTCTACTCTACATCTTATGCACATAAAGTTCAAAACAGTTTCTTTTCTTTTTTATCCGGACTTTGAAATTAATCAGACTTCTGAATGTGATTTTGTATGTGGATTGAAGTGGTCCATGGATCAGAAGTTGCATGGGAATTCCAGATATGATCCATACAATGAGATACATAATGTTAATGTTGAGGAGCTGCACGACTCCGTGGGGCCTTGCAATACATATCTAGCCAATCAAAGTAAACACCCTATGCATAGTGATCATCAAAACCAGGATATGTCTGCTGAACTAGAAAGTTCTCTAGCATCGGAGTCCTATGGCAACCTAAATGTAGATGACAATGCCAATTATCCAGCCTTGAGACAACCTTGCTTAGACGGGCTTCTAAGAGAAGGTCTGAAAAAGCTCGATAGCTTTGACCGTTGGATGAGTAAAGAACTTGGAGATGTAACTGAGTCACAAATACAACCTGGTTCTGGGCCCTACTGGGAGACAGTTGGAATTGAAAGTGGAGGTGATGATTCTGGTATTTCTGATCAAGTGCCGTTGGACAACTATATTCTAAGCCCCTCTCTCTCCCAAGACCAGCTCTTTAGCATAGATGAATTCTCACCGAACTGGGCATACGCTGGGTCAGAAATTAAGGTTAATTTTATCAAATACTCTATTCTAAGGCTGATTCCACTGCTCATAAGTATCAGCTTTTACTGCAGTTTTACGTCACAAAATAATGAAGGTATTATATTCTTTCTTATGTTTCATTCAGGTGGTTATTATGGGAAAATTCTTAAGGAGTCAAAAAGAGGTGGAGAAGTATAAATGGGCATGCATGTTTGGTGAACTGGAAGTTCCGGCACAGATTATAGAAGATGGCGTTCTTTGCTGCTGCATATTCTCTCAAAAGACTGGGAGGGTTCCATTCTATGTGACATGTTCTAACAGGCTAGCATGCAGCGAAGTACGAGAATTTGAATTCCGAACTACAGATGTTCAAGAAGTAGATGCAGGAAGCGTAATCTCCAGTGAAACTGTTCTTTATATGAGATTTGGGAAATTATTGTCTCTTGAATCTGTCCGAACTTCTGTCCAGAAGGGGGCAGCGGAAAATGATTTGTGCAGTAAAATCAGTTCATTGCTGAAAGATGACAATGAGTGGGAACAGATGTTAAAACTCACCGAGCAGGATGAACTTTCAGCTGACAGGGTACAAGACCGGCTATTGCAAAAGCTTTTAAAGGAGAAGTTGTATTACTGGCTTCTCCAGAATGTTGCTGAAGGTGGGAAAGGCCCTAATAGATTAGATGAGGGTGGTCAAGGTGTTCTGCATTTTGCAGCAGCTCTTGGGTATGACTGGGCTATACAACCCACAATAGCTGCAGGTGTTAGTGTCAATTTTCGGGATGCAAATGGATGGACTGCGCTTCACTGGGCCGCATATTATGGCAGGTAGGAATCATGGAATTTTACTTTAATGATGCTTTACGTTGGGTTCCTTGCTCCCACAACTCATTTCTTTTCACACGTGTGCTTATTTTACATCAATATGTTGTGTACTTTTTGTACCATATTGTATAAATGTTTCAGAGGCTACAGTGTTCATATTTAGCAAGTATAAAACAGGTGCTCTGGTTTTTCTGTCTGCTAAATGTAGTCCTTGATATTATAAGTCCACTTATATATCTGTTGACGAATCTTATATCTGTATTTTGCCCCAACAATTGCAATTTTAGAGAGCGCATGGTGGCTTTCCTCATCTCCATAGGTGCAGCTCCTGGAGCATTGACAGATCCCACCCCCAAATGTCCTTCTGGAAGAACTCCTGCAGACTTAGCATCCTGCAATGGACACAAAGGAATTGCTGGTTATCTTGCAGAGTCTGCCCTAAGTGATCACCTTTTTTCACTTAACCTGAAGAATTCAAAGGAGGGCGATAATGAAGAAAAAGCTGTAGAAACATTATCTGAGCGCACTGCAACTTTAGTTGGTTATGATGACTTGCCCCATGGACTGTCATTAAAAGATTCATTGGCTGCTGTTCGTAATGCAACTCAAGCTGCAGCTCGCATTCATCAAGTCTTCAGAGTACAGTCATTTCAGAAAAAGCAGACAAAAGAGTATGGGGACAGTGAATTTGGAATGTCAGATGAGCGTCTGCTTTCACTTCTATCTGTAAAAGGCAAGACAACTGGGCGACATGATGAACCAATGCATTCTGCTGCAATATCAATACAAAATAAATTCCGCAGTTGGAAAGGCAGAAAGGAGTATTTGTTGATTCGGCAACGAATTATTAAAATTCAGGTCTGGTGCTCTATCTCGTATGTTTTCAAGAAGAATGTGTTGCGTGCTTCTTATGTGTTTCAGTTGTTAATTGTCCATGAAATTTTCAAAAATTCTGAATTTTGGCGTTTCATGTAAAAGGCCCATGTGAGAGGACACCAGGTGAGGAAGAACTACAAAAAGATAATCTGGTCGGTGGGCATTCTGGATAAGGTCATTTTGCGCTGGCGAAGGAAAGGAAAAGGATTGAGTTCATTCAAACCTGAAGCACTTTCTGCAGGTACTAGCATGCAAGTAACAGAACCAAAGGAGGATGACTATGATTTCTTAAAAGAAGGTAGAAAGCAAACAGAGGAAAGATTGCAGAAGGCCCTGGCTAGGGTGAAATCCATGGTTCAGTACTCAGAGGCTCGAGACCAATACCGCAGATTGCTCAATGTAGTCTCAGAAATGCAGGAAACAAAGGTTGGCCTATTTTATAACTTATCAGTGCTAAACGAGCACCTTAATTTTTTGAAAGTGATGATAACTCTTGCATCCTTGTATGGAAACTTCGATCCTGGAATTTTTTTAGTCCATATGGTGATGAAAATTTGAACATAGCATTTTTCATTACATTTAGAGCGTGATACTTCTAAGACCGCACATGATGGGAAAAGTGATATTTGGACTGTACATAAAGGGTGTACTTATGCGACAAAATAGATACCACTTGGGCTATGGCTTTAGCTAATGAAATGGTGCACTTGAGTGACACGCCACACTTTACATTCCCAATGCATTTCTGCATACAACACAGCCCCTGCTCGTGCAAATTTGATGCTAATTGTCAATTTAAGAATTATTACCAACTACACAAGTCTACTTTTATTGTTGCAGCAAACCGATTATCCCATATTATACCTTAAACACACCACTCCTTGAGTGAGCATATTTGACCTAAATTATGTCTCTTGACTCCTCCATACTTAATGACCAACAATTTTGCTAAAATAGAATTTTATTGCTTCTCATTGATGAAACTGTGTAAAATTTGATATGATCTTCTTGATTTTCCCTGCAGGCCAAGTATGATAGGATCCTGAACAATCCAGATGTCGATTTTGATGATGATCTGATCGACCTTGAAGCTTTGTTGGAGGATGACACCTTCATGCCTACTGCATCTTAAGTTTACCTATATCATCATTCATATACTGTGTAAAACCCACCACCTAGCTTAGGTTACTGGTACAATTTTCTGACTAGGTTGCACAGATTCTCTTGTAAATTAGCTCTAGCTGATTAATTTACCCTTACTGTTTGGTCCAGTGGCAAGAATTTGATAGGGTTGGTAGAGTGCTCGGCATGTGTGGAGATCAGATAGAAGTGGTATGCTATAATGTAAAATCTTATCCTCTCTATGCATTTACGATGGTTTCTTTTGATATAATACGATTTTACTACAGTATGTTAATGTAAAATCTTATCCTCTGCATTTTCGATGGTTTCTTTTGATGTAATAAGATTTTACTCAGTACGTTATGTTGGAGCTAACAGTTCTTTTAGGAACCCAAATATTCTCGATTTCATTATTTTTGGTAATATGAAGGTATAATGAGTTTACCTGTTACGTTAGATCATTTTCCTTTGTCCTAGTAAAGGCAGTGGTCAGAAACATCAGTTTGTCAAATTTATCATTTGGGTATTTAGTATGCTTTAGCCTTCAGCGTTTTCTATTCATATATATGCCTCAGCACCCACTCCACGAATGCGTAGGAATGTCATTTGTGATGAACATTGGATTACAATGTGATGCAAATGAAAAGATCTTCAGGATATTGGAGAGACAAGTTCATCAAATAAATGCACATTCGAAATTTTCCTCTTTATTGTACGACATCTTCCATAAGACTATTGAGAATGGTTTCAAATATCATAAAGATTTAAGAGTTGTGTTCAGACAATTTTTTATTTTTTTTAAGAACAACTTTGGGATGAAGCTACCTTAATTTTTGTTTGGATTTTTGAAAGCACTTCCTATTCCGGAAGTTTTCTTAGAGAAAGTTACGTTGAACCAACTTTTTCTAAAAGTTTTTTTAATTACCAAAAATGCTTTCATAAAATTAGTTAAACAAGTTCAAAAGTAACTTTTGGGTCTTAAAGGTTCCTTTTGGTTTTTCAAAAGCCATGTTAAATGAGCCCTTAGTTTCTTTATATTGATAAGATTAGAAGAGTTATATTTGCCTATGTAAACAAATGTTGTGTACACGTTTCATTCATTAATTCTATACAATTAAATTATCCTCTTTTAACATGTTTTTCGAGTTTTTACTTTTGTCTTGTTTCAAGAATTTTAAATCGGCTCACATCTGAACACAAATGTTGGAACAAGAACTCTAGGATGTCACAAGATGCTTTTTGCCAATTCAATGTAGAGAGACACATCCGATCCTGAACCAAACCCGTTCGCTAGTAAGGTAGTATTACTGGTCTAGGTTGGACGAATAATTTAATTGAACATTAGAAATATTGATAATTATTTTAACGGTACAATGTCACGATATTGGATGCTTTCAAACTTGGATCTGGATGTTAATTTTAAAATGATGTACATGTTGTTTAATTTGAGAAGCAAACCATGTGCCAAAACATTTTGTATTGAATTGATTCAAAACCAATCGTAGAGTGCACACAAATTATTCAAACATGAACTGTTAACCTAGTGGAAGAAAGTTCATTAGACTGGATCTTGTTGACTGTTCTACTCGACAATTCAGACTTTAATATTTTCTATTATTTTTCATGAGTTTCCGGGTTTCTGATGTTGAAAATATGTCCATTGGAATCGTTAATTTATGACCTAACATGTTCTTATGGACCACAATATCTAAGATTCCTTGACAATGGGATGTACCTTTTTCATTTTTCTAAGTGGGATGGTTACCAATTCCTCGTGCAGGAATGTCAAAGTTTAGCCTAATTATTGAATTTCCTTTTCCGAGGGTAAACCTGACTGTGCTTGTTTGAAAAAGTTTAAGGCCTGTTTGGGTCGAATTAAAATCTGACTTTAATCTAAATCATAGTCAAACAATCAATATTAATCATATTTTCATGGATCCCACATCTTTTCAACTACGCATTTCAAAAACTTCCATTACAATTAATTAAAAATCTAATTTTAATCCACACCAAACACCCACTAAAAGTCGTTAAAAAATTGAGGTCAAAATTAAAAATTAATTTGAACTACATATTTCATGGGACATCAAAATTTCAACTAAATATTTCATCAATTTTTATTAATATTTGTCAAAACTTTTATCAAATCATCCACTTATATAAAGCACAGTCTCAAATCTCATATGTACAAACAATCCATCTAAAAAAAAAACTATTGTCTAAGGTAGCTGTCAAAGGTATAAATCCACATCTGTTATAATAAAAAAAACATTAATCACATTCTTAATAAGTTTGACATTTTAAAATGAAACTCGGACTCTTCTTACTAGCAAATAACACCAGGTTGTAGGCATAATGAGGCTCACAGCTCACTGTTCTAATTATTGAATTATAATTCAAGAATTTTGTCTAAGATATTATCACATTCTTGCTTTTTTTTTTTTTCCCACTCTTGCTTTTAATCAAATAAGCATTATTATATAAGTTTTTTCAGGGAAAAAAAAGCGATTATTTTAATTTTAACCGCTCTTGTTCTATTGTTAATCCCAATTAGTATGTGATTTAGAAGATGATTAGGAAGCCATACATAAGTGTTGAAAAGAGTAAAATATTTGAGTGATTTGGTTTCTGAAAATCACCAACTCCCATCAGGGCCCATCTTTAGATCTTCTTGACAACTATACTGCATGTGAGAAACTTTGAAGTTTGACCACAATCATCTCTCTAACAATATCTTCACAGCCAGTCATACTCCCACCTCATAAGCCTAACATCTCTCTAAATTATAAAGAAAACTGTCTCTCTGGGATTGGCCATGCACCAGATATATCCTAAGCTACACACTGGTGCTTGATGGTGGTATCTCACTCAGTGCTTGGCATTTTCTGGTATCTGCATAACAAAATGGTATGTACTCTATATATTCTTGTTTATATATTCATTAACCTTAGTGTTATATTTATAGATAGATTAGTGAAATATATATTAATTTTTAATATTACATTCATAAAGTCCTTTTGGTCTTATTCATGTTGTGTTTAGAACTCAATATGTTAGTCGATGACATTGTTATGTCCTCAATGTATTCTTTGGGGATGCTTAACGGAAAACCCATTGGTAGGATCCAATTGGAGACTAAGTGATTGAAAAATCCATTAACTTCGTATGCTAGAGGTCTTACTTTCTAAGGTGAAACATGGTGGATGTTAATTTTCGAAACTATAGTTTCCTCTCTTTTGTTCGGTTATTGAGTAGTGCCCCTTCTAATGCGCAAGTTAGGGAGCGAGAAATACTTATTCGTAAGTAAATAGGTGAAAAAAGTAACATATATAGGATACGTAGTTGAATGTCGAGTCCATGATCCCCAGTTACTTGAAATGGTTGGGAATTTAAATTTCCAAATATTAGAGGATTTTAACGCATTACTTTAGGGATTTTGTTATTTGTTCATTAAGGTTGATATCACGATATACACCCCTCTCACAAAAGGATTATGCTATGAGTACTAACACATAACATATATAAGGGTGTTCATTATGGACACATCTCACAAAAGAGGGGGGGCCCTACATCCAATAAAAAATTCGTGGCCCCCCTACCAATACTCTAGTAGGACCATGCCAAGGTGTTGAATCCATTAAAAGGCCCATATTTTTTTGAGTAATAATATTCATAATTAGTGTGTGCGCAATAATCATCATATGTGTCAATTTGTTATTGAGACATTAACTTATTATTTGAATTAATCAAAATTATAGAAAATTAATGCCTCAAATAACGAACTCCCACATAAGATGTCAAGAATAGCATCCTTCTTCTTCTTCTTCTTCTTTAACTGTAAAGGCCTTTAGGCAGGCCGATATGATATATACCAATGTTAAAACAAGGAAAATATGAGATTTTTGTCAGCTCAACATGGGTTACTATAAGGGTGAATGGAAAATTATATAACTACAAAGGTTTCAAGAAATATTTTCAAAAATAATAAAATTGTAGAATTTTTTCCAAATATCAACTAGTTACATTTTTTTATCCCTGATACAATATTGCGACCTATAATTTAATTAATTTGCTCACGATTGCAATCACACACAATTTATGATTATAGTCACATATTAGTCACAGATCATAAAAAGTCACAATAACAAAGACAAAATTTGTGGATTATAATCATAAATTGAATCGTAAATTACACATTTTATTAAGTCACATTATACAATAAATCGATCACAAACACTCTTCCTCTCATTCAACCCCACATCATCTCACCCAATTCCATCACGACACCATCGAAATCATCGTTGTTACTTTAAATCTACCACCACTACCTTCAACACACCTCAAATCCCCTACCACCTCCACAATCAAGCCATCGTAACCTCCACAATCAAATCACTATCACCGCCGTAAAAAATCACAATTATCACCACCACCATCGTCATTGCTCTTGCCAAATTAGATGTTGAATAAACCACTCCGGAGTTTTTGGACATCCTGAGATCATGGCAGTGGTCCCATCACCTGAATAGAATCGGAAATAGGTGGATCGAAGACCAGTCATCAATTGATTGGCTCCAAAAACGATGCCTCAGAGCCCAAATATGTTGCTATTTGTTGAAATTGATGGTTGGGGGTTGTAGGGGTGGTGATTTCGCCGTGAGGGGTGGATTGGCAACTCCATGTTGCCTTTGAGAGAGAGAATTGGACAAGTAGCATTTTCCTATATTAATTATGCCTGATTTTTTTTTTATATAAAAAATTATAACTACATGATTTTTGTACACGTAAAAAAAATTACAAGAAAAATTAGATACAATAACAAAAAAATTGATTTTTGGAGTGATTTCATATGATTTTTGTAATGTAACAATATTTATTAATCGCCTGATTTTTCAACTTGGACCCCAAATGTTCCATAGTGTGTGATTATCCTTTCAAATGTTAATAAATTGTCGTGTGATCCCTGGGTCCAATTAAGCAGTGGCCATTCGTCAATGGGCGGAATCATACTTCGACCCGGATGCTCCAAGTTCAAATATTAGCAATATGGGCTATAAGAGTATCCAAGAATCTTGGCCCTGTCCGACCCAAAGTCTTTAAATTAGGTAATGTTATCTATTCATCATACTGCCTAATGAGGCTTTTCTCTTCGCTTCACCCAAATGGACAAAGCTAATTGCTAGATATATAACGTTGACAGATAACATTTTTACATGTATCGAATTTTTTACCTACTACTCACATTGAGGATGATGACCACATTATCGAAATTTTTAAATACACACAGGCCCCCGCATTATGTAATTCATTATGTACAAATGAATTAACTCAATAGTTTTATTCCAACTAAAATATAGAGTTGAATTGGATATCAGCTTTTTGTGGATCAATTATTGAAGTTACTATGCATTCATGGCTGCTTAGGTAACTTGGACCATTTTTCATATGTTTATTTTTAATTTTTTCAATATTACGTACTAAACATGTCGATAGTTCTTATTTTCTGTCTTTAAAATACGTCTTTTTCCTTCTCTCGATAGTTTTATCATCTCCTAAAAGGTTTGGAAGGAATGAGACTAATTGAAATCAGTAGTTAACTAGAGTGAGAGAGTGAAATTATTGCTCCTTATTAGAAGAAGTGACACAAGTCTAGTTGTTAATATATCGCAGTAATTATATCGTGAATTCAGAGTTTACTTGCATTGTGAAGTTTCAGTGTAATATTTAGTAAATCCCATAAAATTATACAAAGATACAGAGTAAATGAGGTATTTTCTCGAGTCTTATCTAATCTCATCTGATTGTACGCACCATACGCGCGCGCTCTTAAAATAGAGGAGAGAACCTTGTTACACCAAACAAGTTGAAAATATCGATGTTATTTTCGTATAAAATCAAACCACTAATACTACCTAATTGTTGGTATAATATCGTATTTACCGAAAACTCGAAATTTTTACTCAATTGAGTGTACAATTTATGAGAGATTAATGAACTGTCAAAGTCACCACATTTCAATTTTCCTAGTAGCTGTTAGTCTGATGTCATTGCTAATGGAACTTAAATCAAACGAAACAAATAATTTGTAGTGGTTGATAGCTAAAGCAATTATTTAGTACTAATTAAATATTTATTTTAACGTTAATTATTCTATATAAAGAAATTCTGATATATTCCGGTAACACTGGGCATAACGGTTGAGAAAATTGAGATTAAGGAAATATTAATAAGTCTAATAGAAGATTTGACCAATGTTTAACTAGTGTGACCTAGAAGAAACTGATAGTTAATTAATCAAATTAATGGTTAATTGATTATGAGAAATAATTAAAGACCAATAGGCTGCTGAAGTCTTATAGTATAAATTGCTCTATTACACGTTATTGTCGTTGAAATGGTAAAAGATACGATGAACTTAGCATAGGTTTTATCGAACTTATTAATAATGTTTTTATGGCTTTCTTTGAGGGTTGTTGGGGGCTATTATTATTAGTTTTAAGATTTTAATTAAAAATCGTGTTTTTTTTTTTTTTTTTTTTTGGTGCTTGGGGCATTCATGTTTTAAAATA
>CAIGRH010220890.1:0-15000 GCA_903798295.1 Fraxinus nigra | reverse complement strand
CATTGATAGATGGCATATGCAAAATGAAAGAGACGCCAAGCTTTCATGTTCTGTTCAAACTTATTTCATTTCCTGAAGCTCTGATTCATTCAAATTTTTGACGTCTAAAAAATATAGATAAATTTCATTAGCGGTAAATCTATTTTCACTTGGGATCAACCAAATAACTGGAACTTAATTTTGTTCAGTTGAATCATCAATTTGACTATCGCATCATCAATTTCTATGATGGAATTGGGCGAGATGGAATTGGGCGAAGTTACTTCAATTGAAATCAAATTAAAATTAAAGTAGAATTACCCAATTTAAAACAAATCAACATGTAGTTATTCGATGAAATAAAATTGAAGTATAGTTATCTGATTATCACTAACAATGAATTCGTCAAACTACTTGTTCAAGTAACGCGTTCCAATACATTTTGTGCAATAAATAAACAGCTCTTTGGGGATGTGCAAGAAATGTGGGGACTTGAAGCGGATAGCATGCACCGGGTGCAGGGGCTCTGGATTGATTAAAGATGGAGGGCCATTCAGTTTGATTCCTGTGATTGATGATTCTCAATCATTTGGGGTTGCTAAATCAAAATCAAAATCGCCAAGATCTTCTTCTTGCATCAAATGTCAAGGCAGGGGACATTTTTCTTGTCCCGATTGCTCTAACTTGGTGTTGAGAACTGGTATTGAAGTGAAAGATTTATAAAGATCGAAAACATAAGGAAATGAGTTTCCTTGTTCTCATTATTCTCGTGGGTTTTTGATAACTTGTGCGACTATGATGGATTAAAACCGGATTATAGCTATGTAATATACAACTTTTTTTAATCAAATCGTGATTTAATTTGTTATTTGTACGTTCTTCCTATTGGATGTTTAGCATAGAGATGCTAAAAATACTAGTTTCAGGGTCTGTTTGGACCAGATTTTAATTTAAATCAAAGTCAAATAATCAATATCAACCACATCTTTCATAGATCTCACATCTTTTCAACCACACATTTCAAAAACTTCTATCATAATCCACTTAAAATTTACACAAAATCCCTCTCAATGTGTTTCTTCTAGTGGATGTCTAAAATTGGACTATTTAGAATGTGTGAGTCGAAAGTTTAATGTGTTGAATTGGACTCTTTAGTGAAGAGGAACTTGACATATTTGTTCGAAGTTATATCAAATAATTTATGCATAAACATCTTAAACACGCTCAAAGTGATGAAGCATAAATTGTCCATCGCGACTCCTTTCTATCATAGCAAAAATGTGCTACGTGCAATAGAGTCAATTGGGTCGCGCTAACCTATCCCCAAAGAGACCCGGGACTTCACTTTGACCTACTGTGATTTTATTTATTTATTTATTTTGAGGAGCACAAGTCCATCCCAAGGTGCAAAATTTCCATTACCCGTGAGCCTTTCGACACTACAAATACATAGTATATAAAGATCGAAAAAGAGATGGAACTAATTGCGCGAAATTCAGACAAGCCTCTGAATGCAACTTTCTATAAGATATTTCTGTAAATGCATGGTTACACTTTCATAAAATAAATGGACAACACAGACTCTTTGATCCATTTAAGATCAATTTCTCCTCGTTGAAGAGAACTACAGCTAAAAACTCGTAGCTTGAGCAAAGTACAAAACGAAATGGCAAAGCATTCGGAAGTAAATCGTAATGTACTGAGTCGAAACTCAATGGTTATATATAATAATATTGGAGTAAGAAGCCAACACTTTAAGCATGCGGTATTCACAATGACTTTACACTTTCAGATTCTGATGTCTCTTTCCCTTTCTGTTCATGGTTGGTTTCTACTATTGAGGAAATTTTTTCAGAAAAGATCAAGTCTCGTCAAATGCCATCACCTAGAAAGCCAAGAAAACGAAATTAATGAATGGGGTTAAACAAAATTAGGGCGTGTTCGGTAGAGATTAAAATCGGATTAAAATTAAAAAACTAGCCGTTATTGTTGACTTTTATTAGACGATTAAGAGCCAATAACGGCTATATTTTGAATTTTAATCGAATTTTAAGCCGTACCGAAACGCCCTGAATAATAATGTATATAATTTCGTAAAAATTAGAGTCTGTTTGTTTTGGATTAAAATCTGATTTTTAATTTAAATCAAAGTCAAACAATCAATATTAACTACATCTTTCATGGGTCCAACAACTTTTCAATCACACATTTCAAAAACTTCGATCACAATCTACTAAAAATCTAATTTCAATCCCCACCAAACACCCTCTTAATATTGAGGCATATCTTTTATCATCATCAAACTCTTGATAGTTGGGTTAAAAAAGAAAGAAAGGATAGCTTTGAAGAATTCTTAAACCCTTCTATAATAAACCTAGAGGGACCCAAAAAAAAAAAACTTTTGCAATGGAGGATTTTTCGTGGTGAAAGGCATATTAAATGCAACCGGATGTGAGTAATTGATTGTCAGATAATGAGCAAGGAACATCTGTCAACAGTGTTTCCTCTTCTTCCGCCGAAGAAATTTCTGCGAGTTAGTTCTATCAACAGAACATAAGAGATGATTCCGAGTTTTTTGTCAATAAGGCAACACCTGACTTGGGATGAAATGGTAATTTTTAAGCAGAGTCCCCAGTAATAAGAGTATACTCACTACCAACAGTAGACTAAAGCGAATTTTCAAATTCAACCAGAATATTATTTTGAATTCTTCAAGTGGATGAATATGAATATTAACAATGGTTTTTATTTGTCTATAATTAATGATAGACAATTCCATCTATTGTGTATAAAAAATTTCTTACGGAATTTTCAATCTCAACTAGCATAATTTCCAGAGCGCTTGCTCAAGTTAGATTGACCGAATTCTATGTCTAATTAATATATTACTAATTATCTTCACGTTGAACTAAACGTAACTTTGCTATTAACGTTAAGTTCGGTTTTCCACGACAAAAGTAATAGTAACAGACCATTGAAATTCAAGAAGGGGGGATGGACAGGGACTGCAGGAAAATTAATTGGGCAGCACTTAACAGAGAGAAAGTTGTACTTCACAAGACATTCTTCTAATTCAGTAAGTGCATGTTTGTTACATAGTATTGGATAAAACATGACACTATAATAAGAAAGAAGTTAAAATCTTGTTCATACAGATGTAGAGTCTCGTCAAGTACTACTTACCAAAACAAGCTATAAGTTCAAAAGAAATAATGGGATATAAGCACTATAAAGGAAGGATCAGACATACCTTGCCACAAACTGGACAATTATCACTTCTTTCCATCCATTCATATATACAACCGAGATGGTAATGGTGAGAACATTTTGTAATTATCTTGGGGTTTTCAGTAGTATATTCTGCAGGAAAAGAAGGCAACAAAGGTAAGAAAAAACAGAATCCGGGATATTCTAATCCATGAATTACATTTTGATGCCGCAATTATCAAGTGAAGCCAATAGGTAAAGAAAGACTGTGGGCACAGGAGAGGAATTCAATTCCACCACTGGGTCGACGAAGAGATGAAGTGGATTCTAAATATGCAAGTCACTACAGTATATCAGACAGCAAATGAGAACCACCTTAAGGTTCTGTTAATAGTAATATAAAGATAGTATATAAGACATTGCTACGATAGTTTCTAAAAGAAACTGCCGGAAAAACTAATTACATATCATTTACCTTCAAGACATGTAGGGCAGACATCTTCATCTTCTGAAGAAGTGTAAATATGAGCATATCCTGTTGCTATTTTAGCTGTTGAAAGCTTTACTGGCGATTTAGAATCATATTCTTCTGATCCTTCTTCACATTCAAACTCCTTCCATTTCTTTGTGTTACTCAAAGATTCAGAATCTTCATCTACTTCACTTCTTCTAAGCGGTTCGGTCTCCTCGTGTGAATGAGTCGAGCCTTTCTCCCTTCTAGAGATCAGTCCATCACGCTGCAAGAGAAAATATCTTGGATCTGCATCATAAGGCAGAGGTCTTGGAGGAGAGCGGTACATATCAACTATAGAGTTATCAAGGGACATAGAAGAACTTAAAGATGACGTCCCTTGAGTGGATGAAGGAATCACATTTTCTCCACCTCTATGAAACAGTGATGTATACTGTAGGACGAAACAATGAGCTATAATCAAATTTACATATCCCATTTATCCTCGTTCAAATAGGGTCAATAATGTTATGGATTAACCTTAATATCTAACTCCGAGAACAAGAATAAAACGAGAAAGATATCAAAAAAGAACAAGAACACACAAATTTATAGTTGTTCGCACTTTAATGTGAGAGTTGCGTCCACTCACCAATGTAGATTTTTCACTATAAAGAAGAAGATCAAGTTTTACAATGAGAGATCCCACACATCTTTATTTTTTCCCGTGCGGGCCCACCCTCTTATTCCTTTATCTACTGTAGGGACTTGGGCATCCTAAAAACAAATCTATGAATGCACAATATATGCCTAAAACAACATATAACATACATGTCCTATAGTGAACAAGTATGCAGAAAAGACAGTGTGCTGAATCAAAATTGAATCTTTGAATTAAAGTTGACCTAATATTAATAGACAAGAAATCATTTGAAGTCTACCATATGTAAGAAGTTCTGAAGGAAGCATTGAAGGCATGTACAGTTCCTATATATCGAGCTGTTCAGATTACCAAACTCTTCGCATTCATCCCTCAAACAGCAACAAAAAGACCCCATAATTACCAGCTTCAGTCAACTTAAATCCCACAAAACTCCTTCCCCCCCAAGTAGTCTCAACAATTCTCGACAATTCTCAACAATTCTCGAATTCGATCCCAGAAGCTTTGAAAATTGCAACCTATGGAATCGAGATGGTTAAGGAGAGATGACAAAAAGCTCGTAGAATTTCAAGTAGCTTCCCGAACCAGCGCGTTCTCTTTATAACAGAGAAAAATTCTTATAAGCTTAACTTAAATTTATATTTACCTGCGAAACAGAAAGAATAATATATTATCAGAAAGCTCGAAAATTAATTCCTGGATCAAATAAATATAAATTGCTAAAAATATGAAATCAAAACTAAAATCAATGTGTCTTTTTGTGGTGCTTGAGTGTGTATTTCATTAGAGAACTTCAATAGTGAAGAATGAGACTTTCTCCCAATAATCAAGCTGCAAAATCGATTATCGACCAAAAATCCCAACAGAATATGATCGCAAAATCGAAAACTGAATACACGATTCGTGAAAATTTCCAATTTCTTTTAAAATCAAGCAAGCAATAATCCGCTTATACGCATAAAAATACATGAAGATTTTTTTTTTTCCAAACAATCGCCAAAATTTCCAATTCATTCATCAAATATAGAAAACCCCATTACAGATTACACGATTAAAACAACAATCAAAGCATATAAAAGAAAAAATTGAAAATTAATAGGTAACTAATTTTTTTTTTTTTTTTTAAAAAAAAAGGTACCTAAGCTTATAAAAAGATAGACGATCCTGGAGAAACAGGAGCCGAGAAATCCGAGGTCAGTGTTTAAGAGATTTATTTCTGTTAACTTTTTCCCCAATATAAATAGTAGTATGTGAGAAGGCGACGAATTTTTTGGTTTTCTGCTGACAATGATTAATTAAAGCTACCCGCTTTATTTATATGTTTATCATCAGAGAATTTATTGATGTATTAAAAGGTAGTTAAAAGTAGTCCACGTTATTTTGAAGGAATATATTCTGAAATAATAGATTAATAAAGAATGTGTAGTTAAAAAAGAAGGAACAGTTATTGATGTGATAGAGAATTTTATTTTATTGAAGATTGTGTGGATGAAAATGAGTAGAAGATTGAATGAAAATTTTAATGTGTACCGAACGAGGGACAATTACTTTTCAATTCTTTTACTTTAAGATAAACAGTGTCTTCGATTAAAATTTTGATAGACTTTAAAATATTATAAATTCTAATAAATTTCATGGATTTGAATAAATTTCTATAAATTTCTTAAGAATCTCATCAAATATGGTGAAATTTCAAAAAAATCGATGATATTTATTTTTAAACTTGAAATCTATCCAAATCTTTTAAAATTCATCTATTAATGAAATCTTTATAAACCTACTAATTATTGGATGTATCTAAATTTTGAAGGATTTCATTCAATTTCATTAAAATCTGAATTGGGGACATAAATTTTAATGGATTGAAATCATTAGAAAGATTTTGAAAATCGATTACAATCTCAATTGAGAACACCTCCAAGATTTTGGATTGCTAAATTTGAATATAACTAGAATTTATTCTTCAGAATAATTTACCGAAAAGAAGAATTTCTTTCTAGTTTGAGAAAAAAATTGCATATTATTATCGATAAAAATAAAAATAAAAAAAAAAGTATGTGAACCTTCCTTATTAATGTTGGATTATTGTGTTTGGCATAGCTCATTATCATCTTAACCGGTCATTTTGATTTATCTTTTCGTGAAGTTATTAATGTTATTAAAATCGAATTGCACCAACAAGTTCCATAGGAAAAAAAAATAAAAAAATATCTAAAGTGATGAGTCATAGACCAAATATCGAAATTACGTTTTTCTCTCAATCTTATATGCTTATAAACTAACTTAAATGTAGACTCTTTCATTGGGCTTTGATAAGTGCATTTTGTACACTTATCTAAATTATTAAATTAGAGTATTTGTTAGTGATTTGGATGAGTTATAACTTAATTTTGTGTTAATTATGTTTGTTAGGTTGAAGTCAATGCAAATTGGTGGATTTGGAAGAAAGGTGTGAAAACGAAGGAAATTCAAAGTTTGGAGACCCAAGTGTAAACATCCAATAGTTGATTCGGAGCACAAAACAATGAATGAAGATCATATAGGATCAACTGGATGCATTTGGAGGTCAAATGAGTGAGATATAGTAGAAATATTAAATCAATTTTCAGTCGAAGATGTTATGCTGCGGATTTTTAGCCTCAACTTGAGACCCATTTTTCGGATAGCAAACGTTTGAATTGGAAAATCTGTATTTATATAGGAATTGTATTCCTTTGAATTACCTTTCCAACGCATTTTGAATCAACTCAATCGGATACTTGTAGATAAAGTTATGACTAAAATATCGAAAGTTGTTCAGAAACAAACTACGTGGGTGCAACACCTTATTTTTCCCAACCTGAGAGTCTTTTGGTTCTATGGCGCACAAGCAATAGTTATACCGGTGCGCGTGCACAGACATTTTTTGCAGACGAATCTTTAGTTTCATTTCTTGATTCAAACTCTTTTGGAAACCAAATTACATACGATTTTGACCTATTTTCTGGCTCTTGTAAATAGAGAACGTGAGATACACATTGAAAAAAACCTCTCTTACCTCTTCATACACCATAGTTTCATCAAATTCATCAAGAACAAGAGGTCAATTGCTATATTTTGAGAGAAAAGATCAAGCAATAACAAAGAATTAAAGGTCAATTACATCAAGATTTTGAAGAATTTAACTGTAGGCTTGAAGATCAACATCTTTTGATTTATTTCATGATCCGGGTGATATTTTTCTATTATTCTTTTTGTAATTTCTATATTAGCATGTTAGACTAGATCCGCTTTTGTATTGAATGAAGATGAACCCTGTTGTTTATCTGTTTTAATTCAATACTACTAGTTTAGTTTATTTTTTGAGTTTCTCGATTAATTTTGCATACCATTGCATTATTTTATTGATTGGCAACCAATTAATTAATTAGCTACTTATTACAGTGTTGGGAAACTCACAATAAGTTTAGAACGTAGTAAAATTAACATATGTGCAATAGATGTTAGGAATAACATTTATCACATGTGCTATCATATAGATAATCTAAACTTTAATGCATTCTAATAATTCGAATTCAAACTATGAATAGATTTGGGCCGTGACTATAATAGATTTAATTAGTCTTGAAAAAGAGAATTAATTATAACAGAATTATCGATTGTCAAGAACGCATAAATGGAACTAGATTACAAATCAAGAATTGAAATAGATAGCAATAGGCGGATTCGAGATCCAATACAATTATCCATAAATTGATAAAAACACATTTTTACCACTTTCTTAGATTAATTTAACATAAAACATAATCAAACTCCATTTTGTTTACACAATTCAAATTTCGTACATAACTAGTAAATTTGAATTGAATTTATTCTATGTGGAACGATGCTTTCAACTCATCAATTATATTACTTGTCAACGATCTCATATGCTTGCGGGTTTTGTGCAAACAAGTTTTTGGCATCTTTGCCGGGAAATAATTTAATTTGAGTTTATTAGTTTTATAGTATTTGAGTTTTTCTTTTATTTTATTTTAGGATATTATTTACACAACTAATTTTTTTGTTTATTTTTTGACAGTTTATACAAGATTCTAAAAAATCGAGCTCTTACCATTAGATCTCGAGATCGAAAGAACTTTCAGACAACGAAGAAAAGAATAGAGAGAAGTAAGAGACATGGCAAAAAATCAAAATCAAGTTGACTTACCACCACATGCGCCAAAACAACCAAATCCAGTTCTTATGGATTATTTAAATCATATACCTACTCCTGTGCAACCGACTAGACGTCAGGTTTTCAGGAAAATCAACTGAAAATCCCTATGAACACATACAAGTTTTCCTGATGCTTTGCGAAGTGATCAGTCATGAATGCATACCAGCCGATGCTTTTCGAATGCGCCTATTCCCTCATACTTTAAAGAAAAACGTATGAGAATGGCTAACTCACTACTTCCTAGGAGTATTGTTTCGTGGAATGACATGGTACAGAAATTCACCTTAAAAATCTTTCCACCTTCTCAAGTCTATCAGATCAGAAATGAAGCTACTACATTCAAGCAAAAGGACATCGAGAGTTATCCGAAGCATGTGAGAGATTCAAGGATTACTTCAAAAAGTACCCCAATCTAAACATTTCTAAAAATTCTAAGGTCTACATCTTCTATTCTGGCCTGCATCCTGAATACCGTAACATGGTCGATGCTTCAGCAGGAGGGTCAATCATGGATATTCCCTTAAACAACGCCTTAGATCTCTTTGAGAAAATAGCAGAAAATCAGACTATGTGGCCAAGAGAAATGGAAATTTCGAGGAAAATAGCAGGTATTCCCAACATTGATGCAGTTACATCATTGGCAGCCCAGTTGGAAGTATTAGCAAAGAAATTGGACAAACTAACTCAGAATGTGAGCATGGTGCACCATCAACATAAGTTTGCATAGATTGTGGGGCAGATCATATAACTATAAGCTGTCCTTTAGCCTCAACCCATATTTATCAACCTGAGGAAGTCAGTTATGCACAGAACTTTTAAAGGCATCAAAATAATCCTTACTCCAACCAACACCTATAATCCAGATTGGAGCAAGCATCCTAACTTCTCTTGGGTTAATAATCAAGGTCAAGAATGTCAAATTCAAGGCAACCCACCAAGATTTCAACAACAATAAGAGAAGAAGTCATCGTTGGAAGAATTAGTGGCTAAGTTTATTACCAAAAGTGAGACTAATTTTCAGACTAGTAGGCTATTCTTCATAATCAACAGACATCAATTAAAAACTTGGAAACTCAGGTAGGGCAAATAGCAGCTGCATTAGCCAACAGACCACAATGTACTCTGCCCAGTGACGGATCCAGGATACTAAGTCATCTAGGGCGGTCGCTGATGGCAGCAATACTAAAATTATTTATTAATATTTAATTAAATAATGTTAAAAAATTCAATAAATATATAAATGCACTAAAAACGTGAAAATGTTATATACATTTGAAAATATAATCCAATACAATATAAAATAATAATACTAAAACGTGAAAAAATCATATATATTTGATAATACAATCCAATACAATATAAAATAATAACAAAAAAACTACATTTTTCAATCATACATATACGATCAAGTTTCATGTTTTTTATGAACTCAAGCGAAACAATTTATACGTAAAGCATGATTAAATGATAAAGACAAGCTCTGAGTTTGGGCGAAGGTTATGTAAAATTTTGAAAACAATTATTTTTAAAACTAGAACTATTTTTGACCTCAAAAGGAAAAATTATTTTTCGAACTTTTAAAAGAATAAAGAACAACGGTTAGATTGTTCAAATTTGAATTTTATAAAATGAATTAATAAAACCTAACAATAAAAATACATATATCATAAAGTAATAATTTGAGTCGATAAAATGTTTAAAGAAATTATTTTGAAAACGAAAACTAATAATATATGATTGTTTAGTTGTTATTTATTATATTGAAAATTTAAACAAAAAGTAGAAAAGCAAAGAATTGAACCATATACCTCTATTGTACAAAATGATCTTTCTTCCATATGAGATATACTTCTTTTGTTGAACATTGGTACAACTACTAATTAATATTGTTTACCTTGTTTAAAAATCAAAAGAGAGAATGTTGTTAAAGAGAATCGAACCCAGGTATCTCACGTAAAAATACATATTCTCATCCAAATGATCTACACACCATATTCTCTTCCAAATGATCTGCATACCATTAATTTAAGTTTTCATAAAACTTAATTAATTTTTTTCTGGCGGATCCAACACGGGCGGCCCCGCCGGCTCGTAGAGTGCTGGATCCGCCCCTGACTCTACCAAGTGACACAAAAAAGAACCCACGGGAACGGGTATTAGCAGTAGAAGCTGTGAATTATGCAATTATTAAGACACCAGAAATTAAGCGTACAACCGTTGTTTGAGCATATGTCCCGCCTATTCCAATCTCTCAAAAACTTTAATGGAAGCCAAAACAAGAACAAGTCTAGGCCATTACAACAAGAAGTAGAGTTCAATTGCCAGAAATTACTGTGAAAAGGAAAGGGATAGAGAAGAAACAAGTACATACCACAGACGATGAACAAGTGGTACATTTTGAAGAATCATCAAAGATTAATCAAAAAGAATAGTCAGACAATCCAAAGGTTAAGATAATCGTTCCTGCCAATAAAAACACACATCCAGTCCTATTCCCTTAAGGGTTGCAGACCAATAAACTGGACAAACCATTCAAGAAGTTTTTGGATGCCCTCAGACAACTTCACATCAACATTCCCTTCATTGACGCCATTCAATAGATTCCAAATTACACAAAGTTTCTAAAGAGATGTCGGCTAAAAAGAGAAAGTTGCTAGTAGATAAAATAGTGGCTTCGACAGAAGAGTGCAGTGCAATCATAACGCATATGATCCCTCCTAAATTAAAAGATCTAGGGAGTTTTCCTGTACCTTGTTCTATTGGAAATGCAACTAATTTAAATGTTTTAATTGATTTCGGAGCAAGTATTAATTTGATGGAAATTAGGGTTGAATGATCCAAAAGCAACATCAATAATCCTACAATTGGCTAATAGGACACTCAAACATCTTTATGAAGTGGTAGAGAATCTGCTCATTAAAGTTGGAGATAACTTCTTTCCAACTGATTTCATTATCCTTGATATAGATGCTCAACACATGTTGTTAATTTTCAGGAGACCATTCTAATCTACTGCACGAGCATTAATGGATTTTGAAAAAAGTGAAATAATTTTAAAGGTGGAAGAAAAATAACAAAGTTTCATCATGAATGCTCCACTCAAGCAACCTCCAGACATTGAGGAATGCCGAAAGATCAATCATTGGGAAATTAACAAGAACATGAAGGACAAAGGTGGAATTGTTGGGCGGGACAACAATGAGAATCTTATAATCTGGAGGTTTAAAGATGACTTAAAAAACAATTGCCAGTGTAGCCGATGCAAGGCTGAAAACTCTCTTTTCAAGCTGCCATAAATAGCTAAAACAATAAAGTCAATCTAATGACTATAAATAAGCGCTTATTGAGAGGCAACCCAATTTTCTTTTTTTTTTGTTTATTTTACTTTTTAGATTTATGATTAGGAATTTTTATTCTTTTAGTAGTATAGGGTACCTTCATCCCCATATTTCTCTTTAAGTTGTGTATGAGCTTACTACAAATTGTTATATGTTATAATTGGTTTTTACTATTTTAAATGAAGATGTCACCTGAACACATTGGATAAGGGAAATAATATAGCAAGTGAGCCAGAACTTTCATGCAAGTCCATCTACCATCTTCAAATATATATCAGGGAGTACTTAGTTCCATTCTTTGCCCTTAATTTTTATATATTGTATGTTATATTTTTTTTGACATTGAGGACAATGTCTGTTATAAGTTTGGGAGTAGAAAACATTGAGTTTCTATTGGTTTGTGTGCTTGTTCGAATGCAAAAAAAAAATATTTTCAACTTATTTATTGTTTTTGTGTGCTTGTGTTTTATATAATTTTGCCTACATGCATATATTTGGAATCATGTATTAGATTATAAATTGTGAAAAAGTTACGTGTTAATGTTAATTTATGCTTATTCATGTGAAATTTGATATTTTTGTGCACAAGATTTATGTTTTGCATCATGAAGAAATTCTCTGATTCAAAATTTGAATAGGTGAAAAAATTAGTGGACATTATATGCTAAATCCTAATAACTACTAAATTATACATCTTTAAACCAATTTTAGGATAGTTTGGAGGTGATTGAGCTGTTGTATGCAGACATTGAGATATATGTGGATTCCATGTGTGTTAAGTTTTGTGTGGATTGTCTAATATTACTAAGATGAAAATTTGGTGAAAATCTTAAGTTAGAGGTTGAATTTTGAGAATGAGTGTTTAATAAGGGGTATTGCACTATTCATCGCATGAAAAGAGAAAATATTTGTCTTATTGTGAAATTTATGTTCGTAGCCTTTATAACTCGAGTGATTAAGCCTGCAAGGGTATCTAAAACTTGGTGCCTATAGTCATCTGACTTGAGAGTTATTGGCCAAAAGCTCGTTACAATGGTCATTTAAAAAGTTTAATGGAGAAATCCATACATAAGACAAAAAAAAAGGAAAATTAAAATTGAAAAAAGATATTATTACATGCTTTGATTAAGCTCCGAACACTCATTTGTGAGAATTAGACTTTTGGCAATGGATTATTAATTTAATTGATTCTTAGAGGTCGAAGCAATAAAAAATAAGGAGAATCCATGTTTGTTAATGTGTTGAACTACAAATAGGAAGATCTAACCAAACTAGAGAATGTAAGGAATAATATATAAACTCAATCTTAGATCACACCATGGGAAAAAGTGAAAAAAAATTAGTTTGAGGTGTGAAACTCACGAGAGGAGAACGACAAATTTGACTATTGAGGGTCGAGATTTGAGTTACTTTATAAATTTATGATGCTTGACATGAATTTTCACACACACACGTCGATTTTACAATGAATAAGAAGAAATTAATTCTAGCATTGTAATTTTGTAGCAGTTCATAGTATTAATACATGTATTCCGGTTTTGAGACAAAAGGCAAATTATCTAACTACAGGCGTGTTTAAAATTTTTGGTTAAGTTATGTTATAATTTTGTTTGAGGACAAACAAATGTTCAAGTTTGGGGTGTTTTCGAATTAAATTTATTCCTTGTGGAACGATACTCTCAACTCATCAATTCTATTACTTGTCAAAAATCTCGTACGCTTGCGGATTTTGTACGAACATGCTTAATATTCACGGCTTAATAGCAAAAAATTCCTACAAATTTGACCATATAAGATATACTATCTCACCCATTGAAAAAAAAAAGGGTTATTTGAAATTGGCAAAAAAGGCTCAAGACATCTATTTTCTCAATAAAAATGAAAACATGAATATGCCATCTATGAGTTATTTCCTTCAATTGACCCAAGATCCGGGATCAGTTAATCTCCAAATCAACCACCACAATTAACCAAGAGAACCATAAACACAACACCTTCCCAAAGCTCAAACTCGGTTGCTCAATGATTCTAGCCCACAAAGGACTAATGGTGGAAAGTTACAGCCAAGAGAATAGCCGCAAAGGCTGGGTAGAGAAAATGAACAAGATGGGTCTCTCCAAAGAAGAGCACAAAGCTCAAAAGTGCACAAAGCAAAAGGTAGATGCCGTTTTCTCTCTTCACTAGACTATGGGCAGCCGTAACTTATGACTTTTCCACACACATAATTGTGATTAGAAACCAAATTAAATAGGTTAAGAATAGGTTAGGCTTTTAGGTCAAAAGAATAAACCTAATAGAAAAGGAGTAAGTGGACTAATACCTTAAAGCCAACCAAATCGTTTGGGTTGGGCTATAAGCAACTCTAATTAATTAGACTGCTTCAAATGGCCCAAGTGCGTTATGTGATTCGATTGGTTCAATTGTGGTGTCGACATTTTACTTCACTTATCGACCGAGACCTATGAAGTATAATCCAGCTAAAACCGAATAACATCATAGCCCGAGATTTATTGGGTATCAAAACCCAACAAATCTCCACATTGATTCCCAATAAATCTGCAAGCAATCAAAATACACAGTTTATACTCGCACAATCAAGGTAACCAATAAAATTAATATCGCAGANCTAATAGAAAAGGAGTAAGTGGACTAATACCTTAAAGCCAACCAAATCGTTTGGGTTGGGCTATAAGCAACTCTAATTAATTAGACTGCTTCAAATGGCCCAAGTGCGTTATGTGATTCGATTGGTTCAATTGTGGTGTCGACATTTTACTTCACTTATCGACCGAGACCTATGAAGTATAATCCAGCTAAAACCGAATAACATCATAGCCCGAGATTTATTGGGTATCAAAACCCAACAAATCTCCACATTGATTCCCAATAAATCTGCAAGCAATCAAAATACACAGTTTATACTCGCACAATCAAGGTAACCAATAAAATTAATATCGCAGACCTTACCTCATGTTTTGGACCCGAAACATATATCATATCTACTTCATGTACTCACCAGGGCTAAGGTCGAGAACACCCAAGTATAAGCAAATAATCACAACAATCAATCAAGAGTAAATAAACATGCGATAGAGATATCAAATAGGATAACATAGATTTTTCGAATATGTTCACACAGAACCACAGATTAACACCAAGTCAATCA